>VZTM01033780.1:0-34644 GCA_013400555.1 Jacana jacana | reverse complement strand
AAAAAAAAGAATATTTTATTCCAAAGAGCTTTTCCTTTGAAACCTGTACTAAGCCCTTGACTGCCATGTCTAGCAACCTGACTCTGGTTTTGCAGAGATTGGTGCTGACCAAGACTTGCTGCTAGATTCAACTGCACGTTGCCACTGAGAGCAGCTACAGTACTGTGAGAGGAGAACTGGGCTTTTTGCTCCAAGCTGCTGTGCTGAGGAAGAACTTTAGTACCACTTTGGTGTCATAATCTGCAGAGCAAAGACAATTTGCAACACAGCATTTGTAGGAGCAAGTGGATGCTTTAATAGGCTGCACTTAAGTCTCAGGTTTACAATACATAGAAAAGAGTCCTAGAATGGACAAGTCCATCCTTCACCCTTTTGTTCTTAATAAAGGGAATTCCTTGGAGCTGTAGGTCTTTCATGCCTACCTGATATCTTTATCAAAATGCCATATTTCTCACTTGCTTTAGACACTACACAACCCCCTTGTATCAGCGTGCTGCCTTCCGCACAGCATTCGGGGTTGGTTTCTGTACATCTTACACTGCTGCAACAGTGGTAATAGGTAATTTTCCTGTTTTCATACAGGAAAACTGGAATATTTTCCTCGGGAAGTGTCTAGAGCCTATGATGCCAAACCTCATATTTGCATAGAAGAGCAGCATGGTCCTTTACATGTCTACTTTGCAGTGTGCTTGTACACTCCGTTCACAGAAGGCCACAGCTATTGTTAAGCCACTCCACATTGGCTGGGGTTTTTTTGCTTATCAGGGATGACTTTAAGAGCATCCTCATAAAATAAACAAGTTTAAATAGAGTCCTACATATTGTCCATCAATGAGAGATTCAGACTAATAATGAGAAAAGAGCTAATAAGAATTCTCTGTGGTTTTAGTGGTTACCCTGGTAGAAAATTTTCCACAAATGTAGACAACCATCACCTCCTCCAGTGGCTCATGACCAACATAGCTTTATATGTTTTCAACTTAAGATGTCCTTGGTGTCCTTAGCCTTAGAAGGATAAACTATGAATTTAAGGGTTTGTTAGCCTCAGTTCCACTTCTGTTTGGTGTGATCATGCCAGTGAAAGTTCCTAAGGTTCTAAGAGATGTATCATCATTAAGTTCATTGTAAACTTTGGCTTCCTGTTTTCTGTGAAAAAAACAGGCCCCCCCTTCCTCAGTGCACACTAAGCCTTCTCTGACTTCTCGGCTGCCAGCTGGAGAGGAAAGCATTGCACCGCTGCAGCTGAGCTTCCCCTAAAGAAGGTTTAGGAATATAGTTAGTCCATGCAGATAAATGGAAAGAACCCAAGTCCTTGCAGTCTTGGCACACTGTGCTGCTGGGTCTGCAATGGAAACTTCTGCAGGGTTGTGAGTACAGAGTTTAATAGCAGCGTTGACAAGCAGCTTAGCATAGCGTTGTCCCTGAGAGCTGCCATTTAAGTTCATGTCCAATGACTATGAAGAAGGTACAAGGCTCTTTCCCAAGGGGTAGCAGCTTCAGAGAGCAGCAGGATGGTTTCCCTGGGACCCCACAGCTCCCAGAACTGAAGACTATCACATTAGAGCGAAACTTCAGTCCTTTACTTGCCCTCATAAACTACGCTGTAGTGTTTGGACTGTGTGTGTCTTCAAGACACCCCTCTATGTGTGTGTGCACATCTCTGTGTGTGCTAGTGTCCTGTGTGTGCCACTGGTACCATACAAGGTATCTGGAATAAAGCAAGCTTACCATCTCACTTCTTAAAGGAAATTTAGTTACTGATTGATTTCACAGAGGAAGAGGAAAGCAAGACCACAGTCTACCAAAAAGAAAAGATACATGTAAGTGACGAGGGCAATATATGAAGCCTGGAGAGACTTTTCTTGATTTTTTCATAAAACTGAAATTAGCTGAAAGCATTTCAAGGTAATGCATAAAACAAGATGGCATGGCACAGCTGTCCAGACCAAATTCTCTGCTGATTTATAGGATTATGCTTGATAGTTACGGGAATGATCTTTGGGAGGGATGTGGGAAGAATTAAGAGGGGAGACCCCACTGTTTCACTGAAGTACGTCTTTCCTACAAGGTTTCTTGCTGAAAGCTTGCAACATGACCTGTCGTTACATGAAAGACTGGAGAGTAGCTACCTCCACTGGAGCATTTCACAAATTAAATGCTTGGGCTATGATAAATTCAATCACAAATGGAAATGTAAAGGACACAGCTTGGGCTCTTTGTAGGCTAATGCTAGGAATTGTAGATGAACTTAGATGTAAAAAAAAAAATAAACAGAAATGCTGACAGCCTAAGCAAAAAAAAATGCTAAAATACATTTAGCCTGTGTATGATGTGGGGAAAAGGCAATGACGGGTTATTTTGTATCACAGACACTATGACCTGGGAGATTTCCTCCACCTCATGTCTAGCACTCTGGATTAGCTTAAATTTTCACCTGGTAAACTAAAGAAGGAGGCCATGCTGCCTGGTGGTCTTTGAGTAGGTATCTGTGAAGAACAGAGATTAAAACTCATCATGAGTCTATTCAAGCCAGGCTACATGTTTAGTTTCTAAAGTTTGGAGGACAGGGCGGGCATTGCTAGGAGAAAACCTTGCACTGGAGAAAGAAATACTGAACTTCATGATGGGGAACAAGGAAAGTAACTCCATGATGTATGTAACTGCAGCCTTGGTATTCCTAATGTGAACCTTTCCTCAGTGCACACAGAATAAGGGACCTCTTAGTTGTGAGTGTGCTCATGCCTTACTGGCTCTGCTTTGAGTAGAAGGTTGGATGAGATGACCTCTTGTGGTCCCTTCCAACCTGAATTATTCTATGACTCTTATCTGCTTTTTTTTTTCCAAAGCTTGCAGGGGTTCTCACCATTCCTGACAGGTCACACTAATGTAATAAAACCCAGAAATTTTCAAGGATGGTTTATTAAATGCCTGGGAAGGCACAGTTATTCAGACATGAATGAAATTGTGCTGGACATGGAAACAGCCTGGTTAGAGGTAATGAGAAAGCAGAGATATTAAAAAAATACCAAAGTGAAACAAAACCAACCAAGGAACAGAGAAACAAAAAAACCCTCAACACATAAAAATACAGTGAGGAGAGGGAGTGGGGAGAGAAAGGAAGTAACAATTTGGTGGCCACAAAGATCAGACACAGAGACTGTGTCTGGATATCCATATTACAGTTAGTGAATAATATTTGATGGCACTTGAAAGTGGAAGAGGTTTTGAACAGATCCAAGGAACCCCCATGGCCTTTTGAAGCCAGAGGCAGAGATAATGAGTCTCTGCATGTGTTTGTTGTTAACCTGTTTTAGTTGCAAGATGAATCAAATTTAGAAAAGAACCCTTTAAGTCCCTAGAGTTAATGTTGCAGCTGAAATAATGTCTCCGTTCATTCAGATCTGGGGTGCTCACTGAGTCTGTAAGGTGGTGGAAGACAAGGCTGAAATGGTAGCAAAGGACAGTAGCAGCCAGGGGATTTGTATGGCTGTGTGCTGACTGGTAAAGGCAACCTTATGCAATGAATTTTTGTTTGGATTTGGGGTTTTCTAACAATGCCTTGTAGGAATCAAAAGCCTGCCTGCAGGATGGTTCTCTTCCAGTGCACAAGGCTGCTCTTTTCAGAAGTCCCTAGAGTATTTCTGATGACTCTCTCTGGCCTCTGAAACAGGGTTTATGGGAGGTTTCCAAATCCTCCCCGACTGGACTGTGAACAGGGGTAGGTCTCAGCTGATGGAGTCAGGGTGAGGCTGTGACTGAGGAGCTTTCTCCTGAGATGGCTGATCCCTCACTGTGCCTGCTTAACAAACAGGAGTAGCCCCATGGCTCTGGTTGGTGCCTTTCCCCTGCGGCAGTGCAGAGCCCAGCACCTGCAGTACCACAGCGGCGTGCGAGGACGGGGCACAACTGCCCTGGCCACACGAGCTTCTGGTTTGTGCAGCACGAGCTGCTGCTTCTTGCAGTTCTTGAACAGTCTGCATTCGGTTTAACAGTCAGCTGGGTCAGTGTGTGACTCCTTCCCCAACAGCTCCACGAGCCCATGGCATTAGCTGTCTAGTTCTTAAAGCCAAAAGGGATCCATTTTCTGGAACCAAGCGGTATTTTGCCAGACATAAATCTGTGAAGGTGCTTGGGGAGGGCAGTGAGCGCCCCTTCCTGCTGCACTGGGTTTGGAGGGATAAGTCTGTGTTGCAGCTGGCTCACTCTCTGTCTTGGGATGTGGAATTCTTTGCACGTGTACAAATGATGAAACAGGAATGTTTCTGTTCATCTACAAATCCAAATTTCTCATTAAAATTGGTCATTAGTGAAATTAGTGAAAGTATCTATTAATATATGCATTATCATTTGCAAATCTGCTGCAGGCCTACCAGCTCCAGAATCAATTTAGATGGCCATTTCTGTGGCTTTGGGTATGTAATACACATGGCTGAGTTAATTCACATTAAGCATTAAACCCCTTACGGTTTTTTTTCTCTTTTTAACAAGTGTTAGCAATGCATAGATTTTTTTCTCTTTTTTTAATTTCAAGTTCATGGGCTAATTTTGGCTTATTCCAATTTTATATTTAAAACAATTTTCTTCTTTAACGTGTTTTTGAGGATAATCTGTTATTGAGAACACTAACGACCTTGGATATTAAGTTCTAACTTTTATTTCCCCGCGGCTGCTTGCTGTATGAAAATGGAGGAGGTACAGGGCAACGTTGGCAGCTCTTATGCATTTTTCCTTCAAATGGACTGATACCTAATGCATTTTCCTTTAGATTGTTTTGTTTTCAGTGGTGTTCTTCTGAAAATTGCATTCCTGTCTCATCCCATGAATCATAAATTACGTTTTCTGTGTGAGATTTAGTATTTGTTTCCATTTCTTGCAACTCCCACATATAAGCAGATTTTGATACATATTGTGCTAATATTATGATTGCTGCTGGCTGTGCTGTCTCTGTATCAGGTAACCTTATTGATCTTTATTTCACCTCAACTACCAGCAGTTTTGCTGCGCCTGACCTAATTTCAACCACTGAACATGCTCTAAAATATTGATATGAGCAGAGAAGTTACTTTTATTTTTACAGTTAAAGAAAAATAAGTCTAACATTATCCTAGGAAGATTCAGATTCTGATGGTTTCACGTAACCATCTGAGCAATACAAAAGAACTGAGAAATTTTATTTACTCCAGTGGAGGGAGGTCTCTGGTCTGGAGGGACCCAATATTTTCAGAGGAGAGAATAAGTGCTTTACAAATGCATAAGCATATAAATGTGCATGTGCATGCACACACACATGTGGGTGGCTCTAGGACAGCCCCGGATAGACATAGCCAAAGATAGATTCCTGCTGGCCAAGACATCATATAATTATTTAATTAAACAGTAAGTCTCTCAAAAAATATATATTTTTTTAATGAAGGTGCAGAAACTTGGTAACAAAGTGAAACTGTAATTACTTTTTTAAAATGCTAAAGGGCTTACTGGCCTTCTTTTAAAGACTTTGGGGTTTTTTTGTATCGCCTCCCCCCCCCAAACAACTGCATTTGTTGGCTGTGAGCAGTGCCTGAACTATGAGGGCTGTATATTGATCGCACCAGCCTCGGCTTGCATTATTTAGCTCTTGAAGAGCATCTGCTGTGCATCCATCAGTATGGGGTGTGTGCCACCACCATATGGACTGCCAACTGCTGGTGGAGCCAGGGAGGTGCTGTTATGTGCCCATATATTCCCATACAACAATGCCATTAACATCTGGCGTACCATGGCACACGCTTACTTCTGTGGTGCAATAAGAGCAGATTATTCATTCCGAGCTACGATGAAGGTCCTTAACGGGAGTGACGGTACTGACTCAAAATGAAGTCAGGGAAACAGTGATACTGCAACTCTCTAGCTGTATGGAGCGTTGGATGTGAAGGTCACGTCCTGGGATTTTGTTCCTCCTCTGAGTGCGAAAAGAGTCCATTGGAATATTTGAATGGTCCTTCTGGTACTGCCTTGTGCCTCTGGCCCAGGCACTGGAAGGCAGCGACTACAGGAAAGGTTTTCTCACAGTCAGTTGGAAGGTAGGATCAATACCACAACAGCCTGATACTTCAAGCCATGCTGGTCTGCAAGCCATTGATGTAACTGTGAATACATTGTCCATGAAAGGAAGGGGGAAAAAAGGCAATTTTCTTCAAAATTCCGTAATTCTTTGATTTGCATCCTGTTTTACTGCTGTAAGGCCCAAAGGTCTAATTAGGTATTGAGTGACCACATGTTCGTTAGTAGCTGTTAGAAATTTTTTGCTTTCTGCTAGATGACCATGATTCCTGCTTTCCAGCTCGGGGCAGGAGGCAGGAAGGATCATGTGCTTTCCCTTTCTATGCTGTGTGCCCCTTCCCACAGCCCCTAACTTGCTGTACGCTTTCAGTTCATACTCCCCCTTAGGTGTTTTTCCTGGATTCGGACTTAAACCTGAATCCTTCATGCTCTGGCAGCATGAGGTTACAGAACTGTTTCACATTTCCTTGGAATGTATTTCTGGCTTGCAGGAATTTGCTGAAGTTGCTTCACAGTGATCAGAGGACCATTTGTCCCTCTGAAGTTCCTATGGGTCCTTGTTGTGAACTTTTGTTCTTCATCACTAGGTAGCTGCCAAGGCATGTGAAGTAGCTCTCTGGCGTGTAGATTTGCCGACAGATGCCATAGTAACATCCTAAACATTCATTTTTGTACACTCTGTAGTATGTGATTTATGGAGGGACCACTGCCAAGAGAATGCAGCACTGCAGACTGTCAGAAAACACTATTCAAATGTAACAAAGTATTTTCTCCTGGGATTCAGCCACGTAGTTCTTGTAGGTCACTTCATTCATTTCCCTAAAGGAATTCCATTTTAACTAAAACTTATTACGTGGATTCAATTAGCAGAAAAAAAATACTCTTCGTTCCATATAAGCTACCAAACAGATGTCAAAAGGCAAAAAACGTCTTTCAAAGTGTTTGTCACAGAAGCAGCACTCATTCATGTGTTTAAAAAACTGGACAGATATTAAGACTAGCCTAATTGCCAGAGAGCATGCCCCGTTTTCTCAAGATCTGGCTGCTTTACACAGGCAGCTCCATAAGGATTCAGGCCCAGCTTTTAAAATGTTCCTGGGGCTTGGACTCCCTTTAATGTTGGCTGAATCCAGATGCTGAAATGCCTGCTGAGAAGCTGGGTATCAGCTCTCCTGCAAGTCTGTTCTCAGCTGCAGAACTGAGCATTTCTGAAGCAGGGTGGCACGGGTCGGTCTGTAGCCAACTGTCATATAATCAGAGTTCAGTGCCGGCCACTTTAGGATTGATTTTGCACTGAAGGGAAAAGAAACGGTGATACAGGAAGCTCTGCCTTCTTTGCTTTAGGACAGACAAGCAAAGAGAAACGCAGTAGGGAAAAATGACCCATTCTTGCATGGCTCCTTGCACACTGAACCATAACTGCAGACATCAGTAGTGGGATATTTAACTACCAGAGCTTGGCTGCATCCCTGAAGATTGTTGATAGTGAGCAGAGCACCTTCCTTATCTAGTAGGGGTGAAACACAGGCAGAGGTATGGTATCCAGCCTCAGCAGAAAACACATTCAAACTTAACAGATCTTGTTATTATTCCAGTACTCTGAGGACCGTTTTCTGCCAAAGACACAGTTAAATGGCCCAAAGCGCATTAGCTGCTTCTCTGACCCCAGTGTCACTTAAGAGGAGGAGGCTTCTCTCAGAATAACTAAAGGACTTGTGAATCTGGACTTAATCTGGCTTAATTCCTGGCATAACTGTGCTTTTCTTACAGCTTGTTTCATTATAGGTACTTCTAGGTTGTGCTTGCAGAAAAATGCTTACCAGCTGCTTTAGATGTGGAGGAACATGGATACTCTCATCTATTTGCTTTGCCTCTTGGTGTGACCTTAAAGTGAGTCCAGGGGAGAAAAGGCAGAGGAGATGCAGAGCAGACAACTCTGGGTTTTTTTGTAGCCTTTAATTGCTGTTGAAGTAAAAGGCCAATGTGGGAACCCCTTGCCCTGTATTTTTGTAAGCCCTTATCTATACACTTCTTGGTAAAGATGATTTGTGTACTGCTGTTGACTCACGTTTGTGATTAAATTGCTGTAGACAGCAGATGGGTTTGAATTTGCTTATAATTAATTCCTGCAGAAGAAAAACCTAGAGTACTAAACCTTCTCACTCAAAGACTTAAGGCTGCTCATCCGGTCTGAAAAAATTAGAATAATTAAAAAAAATTAAAAAAACCCAGCAAAAATTCTGCAGTGAGGTTTTGGCAAACATAAAGACAAACATTGCTTTGGTGCCTGGAGGGCAGCAGCCCTGCCTGTATAAATGGCAGATACAAATAGGAGATACCAGAAGAAGCAAACGTAGGAGTCTTTGATATCTTTAAAAGTGCAGATAGGTTAAATTTTGAAAAGCTGTTGTCTAACTGGCATCACAGAAAGAATAAAATGGTTTACAGGTATTTTGTCAGGGGCAGGCCGTATTTCACAGGAGGTCTTTCTGAAAGACCCTCCTCTTCTCAGGCTGCCTCAGGTGTGGGACACCTTTCTGACAATACCACTACTCTCATCTCATCTGAATGTACTGCCAGCATCCACACCCCTCCAGCACGGCCAGGGACTCCCGCTGAATTACTTATCTACTGGCGTTTTGACCAGGAAGTTTGCGTTTCCTCCTGAGCCTCCAATTCCTGCAGTCGTTGCCAAAATGCTGTCAGAGAGTCTGGACAAGGTCATGACTGCAATTCCTCTGTGGCTGGCGAAACCACGCTTCTCAGCTCATTGGTAGACTCCTTAGTTGTCTTTAGGAAGGTTATCATCTCAGGGAATCGCTGCTATCAAAAAGATTATTCTTAAAAGCCGTGGAGTTCCTTATTCAGTCTGTCAAGCCTCGTTACATTAGAAGAGTCCATGACAGAATATCTGAGAAATTTATCTTTTTGTTCAATGGAAGGAAATGATGGTCCCACTAAGGAAACTGCAAATTTAATTATACAGCAGATTTCCTCACAGACAGAATTTCCAAGGACCTCAGTATGTCAGCACTTGCTTTCAAATCTTAATCCTCAGCACTGACTTTGGCTTTCACTTGCTAACACACTTCAAGTGACACTCTTCATCCAAAGCCATTCTCCAGGTCCCAGCTCTGCACCCCTGATTCACTCTGACCTGTATTTACCTCCAGAAGAGGCTGGGGGATTCTTAATGTAAAGTTGATAGAAGCGCACCCTTAATTGTTGCTCTTTATTAAGCATTATCTGTTCCCGATGAGGCCAGAGCCCCGGGTGCTGTTCCTGGCGCCGCTGCGCACTCGCTGCGTGCCTGCAGATAAGTCGCTTGGCTGCTCGGTGCCTCACCTCCCTCCTCCCGAAATAGCGGCGCTTTCCCTCAGCAAGCACTTTCCATCTGTGGTGTGTGCTGGAGTCGAGGGAAAGGCTTCACAAGGTCGCTCTTATTATTGCTGTTTTGCAAAGGAGAAACTGAGGCAGGCGAGGGCGTAGACTTGCCCCAGCACTAGCAATTCAGCTCCGGGCTCATCATCCCACACCACCTTACCACTGCCTCCCCCAGCTACTCCTTAGACACTAATCACCGGACCCAGATTAGGATTCACTGCTCAGTATCAGTCTTCTTCCCTGTGTCCAACTCTGACTTGTGCAGTATCTGAGCAGACACTTTTTGAATAGCTGAACTGTTGGAAAGAAATTCCTGACAGGTTTGAAAAAGAGCCCTTTTGGACAGCAATTGCAAAGCTTAAGCTATTGACCTCCACCTTGTATTTGCCTGTTCCTTTGTCTCTAGAGAAGTCTGGATTTTTCGCTTGGCTCACAATAATTGTTAGCAGATCTTTTTCAATTTAGGAGAGAAAGATTTAGTCTCTGTAGTTGTAATTCTGGCCTTTCGGAGAAAGCCAGTATAAACAGCACTGTGTCCTGGCCCAAATCCATTCTGCGTTATTAGGGTGGCATTGATTTGAGATCTCACTCCATTAAAAGTTGAAGTCTAAAGCAGTTCCTGCTACAAATGGGGTCTCTCAAGGTTTATACATTAGTTTAGCCCTCAACATTGCCAGATGGTCAAAAACCAGAATGTGACACAAATGTTACTGGTGCCCTTCACAAAATGACATTTTCAAATTAGTCTCCATTTCCATCCATTTACTGCAAGGTGCTAGTTCCCCTAGGTAAACAAACAGTGATTCAGTACTCCACCAACAGAGCAAAGCAGATTTTTGAGATGTGTGAGTAGGTAGCTCAATTGCTGTTTTCCTAAGTGAAAGAAGGGCACGTCCCTCCAAGTGCCCACCAGCTCTTGCTACCACAGTCCTCCCCAGGACTCCTCTGGGGCAAGTGGGTGCTCTGTGCTGACCACAGCAACCTTAATGTTGGTATTGCACTCACTCTTACCAGCTTCCCTTGCTTCTACTCAAGGCACAGATCCTACGTGTTCAGGAAAGCTGTGACATTAGGGGTATGTTTGCCACCCCACATACAGCTCCTAACTGGTAACCTCTCTCCTGGTGATCACTGGCCCTCATGCAGGCAGATGTTTTCTCAAGTTCCTACAAATTTCAGCCCTCCAAAATGCGGAGAAGCTGTAATTCTGGGTAGGTCTGTGTTTGTGTATAGGTGTATTGTTTTGTTTCTTTTAAAACACAGTTACATGCTGTATGGTACGTGATGAAGCAAGAAATTCCTGAGCTTTCACTGTGTCTAGCTCATTGATTTTTAAGAGTCTGGGAGTTTGGAGCCTCTGGAAGCAGCTTGACATGTAATGTGAAACCTGCAAATCCTGCCAATTGCCACAGAAAGGTGAGAGAGGTGAAAAAAATCATTTTACACTGTAGACTTTGGCTCATTTTTTGACACTGAGAAAACAACTTTTGCCAGTGAAAGCAAAACCTGCAGAGCGTGGGGTGGGGAACAGAAAGCCAAGTAGATAGAGTTGCAGTAGCTGCAGTCCCAGGACCGCTGGTGTGTGCCCTGTGTATCCTGACCACCGCAGCGAGGGCAGCCAAATTTTCTCATGCAGACCCCGATGTCTTTTCAAACCTCAGCAATATTTTATTTGCAGAAGAAGTCTTTGAGGCAAGAAGGTGACAAGAGGTGTCAAAGCCCCACGCTCTGCAAGGACAAGCCCCACATTTCAGTGGCTGATGCTCTGGTGTCATTGGTTTCATTCAATCCAGCATTAAACTAATATTGTCTTTAGCAGCTACATGAAGGTTTTCTTCCCTTTTGGAAATTCTTCAAGCATGATGCAACTGGGATTGTATCATCTTCCTGCTTACAACAGTCATATCATACTTCACCCCCTGCTTTCAGCATTGTCCTACTGTCAACCTCAGACTCCTACTGATAGACTGGTATCTTGCTGCAGCGTCAGTGATCTTAAGGACATAGGTAGGACAGGCTTGTAAAGTAGCAGTGATGCCTTTCATTAGACCAGCTGGTGTAGCTGAAAGGAATTAGCCAAGCTTTTCAGTGCACAGATAAACAAATGCATGTGTTGTACTAATAAGCCAGACTCCTGAAGAACCTCCAAGCGCTCTCCAGAGATGAGCGAACTGATGCAGCCTTTTCTGTGTGATTTGCTCACCCCATCAAAACACATGGAAATTTTTGGTTTTAACTTCTCCAGGACGAGATTTCAACTGCTGTGCAGTAAATTATACCTCCATGTCCTATCTCCCTGCAGCGCCTGAGGGAGAGGAGCAAGATGGCATCTCCTATTGCAGAGGAGGGGAAGGCAACACAAGTTCCAATGGAGTTTATCTTACTGCATCTAAGGTGAAAAATGGAGGACAAGAAGAGGAGATAAAACCAAAAATCAAGGCCCAAAGCAAAAAAATCTGAGAGCAAAATGTGCTCCTTTCTGTGAAAAGCCTAGATATTGACTTTCATTTTGCAAAGTAGTTAGCCATTATTAAACAGTTCCTGTGTTTGGTGGGAAATGGTGTTGTTCAAGTGCCTGCATTCTCTGTACCTGCCCCTGTTGCCTCTCTTGTTTGCCACATTCTTCTGTTCATCTGTTCTTAACAGTTTAAGGTCTCTGGGGCAGGGCATTTGATGGGTCACACTGATACCTGGGGTCAGTTCCAGTAGCATCTTACTCTGCCAGTGGCCTCACTGGCTCCAGCTAGGCTATTACTGACGTTGTTCAAGCAAGGGTATCATTGCAGCTCACAGCCAAATGACCGTGGCACATTTAGACACTACTGAAGAATAAACAACTGTAAGCTGTTAGATTATTTCTAAGTGCAGACTAGAGTATCTGTTAATGCTGCTGGCTTCAGCTAGGACTCCTGGATCTGTGCATGCCATGCCACCTAAAATGTTCTTGTTCAAGAGCTTTGTGGAAACCCCACTAGAAAATATTGCAGTTGCACATATGCCAGACCTAACCATTCATATCCTAACTCAAAACTCACTGAATGGATCATCTTGAGACACGTTTTGTTTTTCCTTCCTCAATAAGGGCAATAAATCAAGCTAAGTTAAAAATTTTATAGCTACAGCTGGTTTTGACTTATGCAAATGCACCATTTCAATCACAGCATATGGGAAAAGCATATTTTTTTCCCTTCCCTCACATAACTCAAAAACTGCTATCCTGATTTTTCTGAAGCTCCTCAGAAATCATTATCTTTGGGTGGAAGCTACAGACAGGAAATACAACCCAGTAGGAATTTGTTCAATCGGAAGACTGCTGAGCAAGTGCAGAAGATGAAATTGGAGATTTAAACTGCTATTTGTTTGCTAACAAGACCCGTAACCAGTAAATATTTATAGGATACCTCAAGTCCCTTACTATGATAATTTATTACCTGGCTTCTCTCTAAACGAGCGTGCCTGAAAAAGTTGTGGTAGATCAGTTAAGGGGTTGTTATTTTTCCAGCTCCTCCGTCGCTCGTTGTGCTTAAAGCTGCTTTGTGATATGACTTCTTTGTTGCAGACACAATTCAAACCCACACGAACTGAATTGCATCCCGATGGAAGTGAGTTGTCATTATCTCATCTTTAGCTTTTGAAGCTCCAGCAGACCAAAGCGGCTGGGGGCTCCCATCCCGAGCGAGGATTTAGTGTCCTCACCTGCCTGCCATCGCGGGCCGGCCGGGCAGCTGCTGAATGGGCCTACAAAAGGGCTGCAAAAAACCACAGGGACCGCACACAGCCAAAGCTCACTTAACCCCGCAGCTTTTTTGTCTCCTCTCTTGTTATTTAATTATTCCAGAGTTGGTTTGGAGCAACAAACCCTGTGGCACTGAAACACATTCAATTACAGGCAGAGTAATCCTGAATAAACATGTGCTAAAAGCTTGTTCCTGAGAACCCCCTCTTATATATGCAGCACAGCATCCAGCCCTGACCATCTCCTCCTCCTCCTCCTCCCTGCAGAGGATGGGAGGGTGGCAGTAACTGATGGGGAGGGAAGGGGCAGTGTGGCCACCACGCTGAGCACCCCGAAAGGCCCAGCCTCGCCTGCCACCACCTCACCACGTTGGGGCAGCCCCTATGGGGGAGCAGCCCCTGCCACTGTGGTCCTTGCAAGATCACCTCTCCCTCGGCAGCTTGCTTTGCGAAGGGAAAACCTATAGGATAAGCCTGTTTCTGTAATTATAATGATGTGCTTTATCACTCCTTTGCAATCCAATGTAAATCCCTTATGTGCTGTGCCAAAGAAAGTCACCTTTTCCACAAAAGCCTCCTGGCAGCAATGGAAGGGCTGGTGTTTATGCTGTGGGTGGCAGAGGAGGCAGCTCTGGGGCAAGTGCAATGAGAGGAGGGCAGGAGGTCATTAAAACATCGGACACATTTGAAGATGAAGCATGAGGCAGGAAAACCAATCCCTGCTCTGCTCCCTCAACTGCCTCTTTCAGCAAATTGCCTGGGTTTCACCAGGGCACATCTTCTGGGGTGTTATGGACCTCTTACCTCCTCCAGAGGAAGAGAAGAATTGCTTTGGTGTCCACCCTAGGCACAGGACCTTCGTTTATGTATCAAAGTGGAGTGTGTGAGATGAATGCACAAATGAGACTGGGAAGTGGCTGTGTATGTCATGCATCTGCCAGTGCGGGGCAGAACGGCAAAGCCACCCCAGTGCAGGGCAGGGCTGAGCCCTTCTGGGAAAACATGTTTCAGAAGGTCCAAACCCTGCCTGGGCAGTGAGGAGACCAGTGCAAGCCCTGGCCTGGCAGCTGTGGGGAGAGCAGGGGTTGCAGAGGAGGGACTGTGGGCACCAGAGCAGGGATTCCCTGTCAGGGCACAGCAGAGCAGGGGAAGAGTGTGAGGTGGAGGAAGAGGCAGAGAGGAGCCGTTACGGGCTGACCATAGGCCCCGTTGACCACCCACCCCGTGCTGCTCAGGACAAGGGGAAGTCAGGGAGACAGGATTGAAGTAGTAAAGCTGAGACTGGGAAGAAGGATTTGTGCCTTTGTTTCTTACTATCCAACTCTATTCTAAATGGCAATACATTACATGAATTTTACCCAAGTCAAGTCTGTTTGGACATCACAATAATTGGAAAGTGATCTCCCTTTTTTTTTTTCGACCCGTGGGCTTTTCCATCTTGTTTTCTCCCCCTGGCCTGTTGAGGGCAGGGAGGGAGCGGCTGGGTGGGCACCTAGCAACCAGCTGAGGTCAGCCCAGCACACACCCCCTTTCTCACACTGTCTCCAGAGAGAGCCCAGCTGGACTCTAGGTCCAGCTGAAGGATTAAGGACTTGTATCGAACCCTGAAGAGCTTACAGTTGTGAATGCAAAGCGTGTGCTCACAAGGCTGTTGGTACAGCTTAGAGGACAATCTGCATCTCGGGTTTCTTCTATACATCTCATTAAGTCTAGTGCACAACCAGACTGTGGGATCCTTTCCTGAGGCTGCCATTTGTAAATGGGTTCAAATGGAATTTAAGCGATACATAAAGGACCCAGATAGTATTGCATATTAGCTACTGTGGTCTGAAGGCAATTGCTGGCTCAGAAAATGCTGAGCAGCAGGGAGGTGGGAGTTAGGAGCACTGTCTAGAAGGGGGATACCACGCAAAGGAGACCGTGCAACCTGCCCGCCCTTGCTGCCTGCCTTCAGCATCGCTTGTCGACCAGGCTGCTGAGCTAGACAGACCTTTGATCTTGCAGTTTTATAGCTGAACTTGCAGTCAGGTATTGAACAGGGAGGGTTCCTACAGCTTTTTGTATATCACTCCACTTGAAGCAACAGGGTTCAGTCCTCGTAAGATGGGGTTTGGGAATCTTTTACTTTTCACCCATAATAATGCAAGAGTCCTATTTGGGACCGGAATTCTAAAATAATATTTTCAGAAAGGAGCACTATTTATTTCTCAGTCTCCAAACTGCAAAGCTTTCCTTACTGGCTTTGGTAAGTCAAGGACTTGTGCAGCCCTGGTTATGTCTGCATTTATGACAGCAATGGCCTATAGGCATGGAAACTTTGCAGAGCTGTACAGGTACGTGCACACCAACTTTCACTTGTCAGCTCCCATCCCATCCCATGCCTGCCGTGCTGCGCAGCTGCACACCTCTGTTCCAAATGCCACCACCGTGGGAGTGCCTGCTCTTCCCCATGTGCCTGCTCCAGGGTAGGCTTCTGTGCTACTGTCGGCGTGAGGCCTGGCAGTCTGCTGATTGCCAGTGCCAGGACCCCAGTATTAGTCCCATTCCTCTCTTTTCTTTTCCACTTTGGAAACTGTCATGGTTGCAACCAGGAAGTTGTGTCTTTATGGCTACTGTCTATCCTTTGTCTACAATACTCAAATATCTTCACCAGTGTCAGGTTGCCTGTTTCTGCTCCCACATTTTCTCTTTCTGTCCTGTGTTAGGTGAATGAGTACACAGGACTCATGTCATACCCATGTTTCCCACAGACCTGGGGAATTAGCAGCTTGCAAAGAGCTGATCTGAAGGACTGGCTGACCAGCTAGAGCAAACAGACTGTGTTTTCAGAGGGTGGCAGCTTGCACATCCTCCTTCCCTGCCACACACCCCACTGGTGCTAAGTGCTGTTGCTGGAGCCCATCACCAGACAATGGCTATTGGTTGCAGCTCTGCTGCAGGCTGGAGAAAACAACTCACTGTTTTGCCTTTCTGTTTTTCCCTTTTTCTTTGCTCCCTTTTAGGAGAGGGCAGAATTTTCCCTGCAATGGCAATATCTAGCTCTTCATGTAAGAGAACAGCTGTACTTACTTGAGTTACGAGTATCTTTACTGACAGATTTATCCTTTGCATCATAAAATGCCTATTTGGGCTTTAAAAAGTGCACTGACTGCTTCTTTGAAGCTTGCAGCAATAGGCCATTCTCATTTGAAAGACATATTATTATCCCAAAACTAAACATATTATTTCACTCATCTCAGCTACCCTGATTTCTTGTGCCTAAGGGCCTCTGAGCAAAAGGTGTCATTTGGAGCACACAGCAGAGAAAACTCGGTTATGTAGATATTAGGTTTTTCTGCTCCTTCTGTTCCAGAAGAGCTGTATTCGCATCTCTCACTGGGAAGCCGCTGGGTTTTTCCTATCTGATGGCAAAGTTGTATCTGTGTATATGGCATTGTTATTTTTGGCAGGCACATACTTCACATTCTTAGCAGGAAGAAGGAGAGCTGGCAGCCAGTCGCATTAACTAGCCCCTCGTGTTTTGTTTTTTGCCACAAGGCAGGTCCTGGGGGAAGGCGTGTGTCAGGGTGATGCATCGCGAGGCTGCTGGGGCGGGGGAAGCATCCAGGCGGTGCACGGCGCAGGGCAGGCCCGAGCAGCGATGGCTGCAGGGCCAGGGGGCACGGGGAGGAGAGGGAAGGGTGGGACAAGGCCAGGCAGGCTTGGGCAAAAGCAAAGCTTGGCCCAAGCTTTGCGCTGCCTGACGGCCAAGTACTTGGCCAGAGAGCTGGGGAGGTGTGTGGTCAATAATGTGTGTACCTGCACCCCGCACTCTGCTGCCACCAGAGTGACAGCACCGCTGCAGCTGGCGGGCAGCCCTACCAGGAAAGTCTCCAGCCCCAGGCACGGGGGACACCACACAGACACCCCCAGAGTCCAGCAAATTTCCAGCACAAGTGAGCCATGGATCCCTACAGCCATAGAAGGGAGTAAGCGGGGTCCGACACCCTCCGGCTCCAGGCCAGAGTTAGAGAGATGTTGCCAGTGAACTGCTTCTGCCTAATGAACTGCTCCTTTTCTCTGCAGCAGCAGATAAGAGCAATTAAACACTAGGTAGCAGATTAATGATTACTGCAAAATCATGCTAGCTCATGGTGACAAATCTGTATAAACATTCACCACGGTGGTAGGCGAGGTGTTCAGGCAGTGATATACCCTCTGTGTGGCAAATCATTCAAAGACGATGCAAAGAGAGAGCGTCTGGTGCTTGTCAGATTCATTAATTATCACTGCAGATGAAATTGGAAGAAAGACGACCAGCTTAAGTGCATTACATCCTCTTTACCAAAGGCTGTTTTGGGCCCAGCTGCCACCCAGAAAACCAGGCAGGCTCTGGGTGTGGAATTTCCACCTTGGGAGAATGCTCACTTTGTGGTGTGATGGTCTGATGCCATGGAATAGCAGCTTATCTTACAGCTGGATTTAGTCTTTGTCTTTTTCTTGGAAATTATGAGGAGAGTTATGTGATGACAGTTTTACCCCTGACCTCTGGCTCTCACTTCTGCTCACCTGTTGCTTGCTCTCTTTGGAGACGGTGAGCTGGGCTAAGTGGGTTCAGGCATCTGATCCCATACGAGAATGGCCATTAATAAAGAACGGAATGAAAGATACAAAATTCTGTAACTTATATTGAAGTACTGGCTAAATTATCCTTCTGACTTTTGAAGTGCTCTGATACACAGCGCTAGTTGTGTTTGAGGTACCCAAAGTGTAAGACATCACCTGGGCTGTAATTTGTAGAAACAGGCCTTTTAATATTGCATGCAAAACACCCACAGACTGCAGGAAAGGCAGAGAAAGAGTAAGATGATAACTGCACTGGGTTGAAGATCTGGATTTCTGCTCTAAAATCCCTGATCTTTTGGAGAGATCCTCTACTGATCTACTGACTTTACAGAGCAGCTGGAGTTGGAGGGGGCGGGGGGGCCAAGGGGGGGGCTGTCGCCTTAAGAGTGTTTTGTTTGCATTTATAAGAGTGTCTTGTGAGGCATGGGTAAGAAATTTAATAGATTGCTCTAATATGGTTAAAATCTTCAAAAACAATTCAAGGATTTTAGCTGACTACATGTCTGAAAAGTCAATATGAAGTACAGCAATGTCCTAGTGTGCAAGAGATGGATGTTCAGCACCTTCTGCCACACCAGCTGCTGGAATCTCTCAGGGTGGGCAGAGTAGCCAAAATCATTAATAGCTATTTGAGAACCTTGCTTTATTCTAAGCAGAAACATAATCAATGACTTTTCAACAGTCACGGAAGACACCTGAGTTTGAACTGATACCACATCCAGCTTCCAGAACATTTCATATCCCATAATCATATATATGTATCCATGTAACAGGGAATTTAATTAGATTTATTTCTTAATGTGTCAGCTATATCCACATCAAAGGCACTTAAGTCTTTGCAATACCTTCAATAGTTTTTGGATCTGACCTGTGATGAGTACAACCCTGAAAACAGACAGTCCTTGAATAGTAGCTGGTAATAAGTATTTGAAAAGATGATTTTGCCTCAGAATGAATCATTAAGTCCTATAAAATGCATCTGTCACTGTAGCATTTAAACTCTGCTCTCCTCCCCTCCCCCTTCACCCACCCTCCCATTTGCACTAATTAGTGTGGGATGAGCTGCTGCCTAAAAATTAAGGATTCTAGAATATTTAATTGATTTTAGCTCTTGTAAATACCACGCCTGAAGAGTCAGTAGTAAAGACCCCTGCACACATGGCTCATGTGGGGGCTGCATTTACACCCTCCCCTCCCCTCTCCCCCCACCCCAAGCTAGGGAGTACAGAAGGGAAGCAGCCTTGCAGGGCTGGGGTGCAGGTCTGTGACCCAGTCCCAGCCAACCCCATCTCCTCCTGCTCCCTGACACCCCACAGCTCGCTCTGGCCTCACGCAGCAGGTTAGCATCTGTACAACTGTGTCTCACCCAGAGTCACTCAAGGGGTGAGTTACTTGAGCAATAGATGTCTCCAGGATATGCAAGGTGTTTCAGTGCGTGGCAACTTTTCAGACCCTCCTTTTGAGGATGCAGAAGTTGCCAAGGATTATGAAGTTTTACTCTTAAAAGTGGCATAATGTGGAATCATGCTTATTGCACCCCAGTGATTCTCTCCTGAATGTGTTCAGCCAGTATATCAAGATGTGAGCTCTTTTTCACTCATCAGCTCTGAAAATTTACCTTGGATTCCTGCTTTGTCATCCGTAATCTATTTTAAAGGCTCCGCTGGGCAAGTCGTTACCAAGAGCCTTCTCCAGGAGCACGGCACGCGTGAAGCCCCTCAGCCCCACAAGGGCTGCCCAGAGCCCCCCTAGCAGTCATGGGGGGGCCATTTGCACCTTTCTTTTTGACAATAAAAGTCCCCAATGCCTGATTCTTCCCTGCTCTGCATGCCTCAGCGCTACTAAGTCTGTCACACCCCAGCACTTATTTGGGATTTGTAATAATTATTTGTACTTAAGGACGTCTTTCCTGGCTCTGCACTGTGAGTGGGGCACCCCCCAGCCCACATGGTGCAAGCGGCCGGGGGGGACACCCAACATCTGTGGCTGAGTGCTCGAGAGGAGGATGCCTCACGTGCCACATTAGCCCTGCTCCGTCCTCATTTCTTGCCGGCGTAAATGGCCCCCCGAGCCCTGTTGGTGCCAGAGCAGCAGGCAGAGGTAGAGCAGACCCATCCTGCGGGTCCCTGCGCAGCGCAGAGCTGAGCCCCAGCTCGCAGCTTCTCAGGGAGATGGGCACAGCAGAAACGCCACCTGTATCGGGCTTGTTCTTGTATTTGTATTCGTTAAGGCATTTGGTTCAAGCTCTCTGTAGACCTAACCCCAGCAAAGTCAATAGAGCAGAGAATTTGGCTATTTTATTTCATTTAAATTCTTGTCAGAGCCTTTTGCTTGCCTCCTTGCCTTCCCCTCTCCCTTTGCTGGGACAGCTGCTTAGCTGGGCTGATGGGGCGCGGGGCTAAGAGGGCAGGCCCAATTAACTGCACTGTGATCAGTTCTACTGTCTTAAAATCCCACATGCTTCCAAATTAATTTAGAATAGATTCAATCATAGTCATTTACAAGGTCTGCTGCTGGGCGCTGCAAGGAGCAATTTGCTGGTGGGATTCCCATTCTTTGCAGTGGCAAATCACATAAGATCACCATACCATTTTCTACTGGAATAAAAAGCTGAAATTCAGACCTGATGTGGCAAAATGCTAAATATGCCTATCTTATTTAAATTGAAGCACACCTTATGATATCCCCAGGGTCAGGGGACTAATGCCAGACCAGGTCATGGAAGAATGGCTTCATGCTCATTTATCTACAGCTAGGGAGGAGAGGCTTAAACACGCAGAGGAATATGTCTTGGAGCACAGCCACCTTCCCAAAAGGTGGGATAACTTACTCATACCTTCATTTCCTTATGCTGTGACAGTCCACGGAGCAGAGCCATCCACATCTCAGGGTGTCCTCTCCTTTTGTTACACTGCTGTCTTCAGTAAATCTGAGGCTGAATGTCCACTCGTGTGCTCTGATAGCAAACACCTTATGCTTTGCCCTACAAAAGAGAAGTGCTCTCTTCAGACTAACCTTTAAGAAGCCCTGCTTTCTTCTCAACATCCTGCCGTAAGTATCACTTCTGCTTGGAAAGCTTGGACCTCTCCTGTGATACGGAACAATTGCTAAATAGAAACACCCACCCTGTGAAATTGTATGATCTCCTTGCCATAACTCTTACTGTTCGATTCCCCTTCTGCCTTCTGTTCTTTCAGGGTCTTTCAGCATGTCATCTCAAGAGTACACAATCTCTCCTTTTTTTTTTTTTTTCTCCCCTCCTGTTTTGTTTTTACACCTAATTGATGGCAAAGCTCTAGTTTAGGATATGGAATTTCTCGCCATTTCTTGCCAGCATCAACCAGCAAGAACCAGGCGCATCCTCTCTGGCAGTGGGTGTGCACAAGGAGGCACCACTGCCTCAGGTGTATGGACATGTATATATGGACAGCCAAAACCAGACACAGGTTTAGGGCTTCTCTCTTAGAAGATCATACGGCTTCAAAGAATTTGCATTCACCTGGCTGAAAAAATGGCTAAGGGTGACTGAATGAATGTAAATGAGGCAACTCCTCATCCTCTATTTCTTTTTCTGAGGAGCAGTTTATAAATTCAAGGTAAGTATATCTTTCCACCAGCTTTGCACAGTTCTGCTCTCTCAGGGTGAATAAATTTTTTTGATGGGTGAGTTAAAACATCATTATTTTTTTCATTATCATTGTCATCAGTATAAACGACAGAGGTGTAGGTTTTTTGCCCAAGCTTTTAAATTTTCATGACAATTTTACTAAGCCATTTTATACGTTATTAAGCACACTTGTGATTTGTTTCAACCTATACCTTAATGTGATGTTTTAAGCGAGTGTTCCCAGAAGAGGGCAAAGGGAGCCTGTCCGTGGGGGACCCGGCTGCAGCCTTGGACTGTGCTACTGGTGCCAGCAGCTGGGCCCACAGACTGGAGTGGCCAAGGTGCCTGAGAGCGTGCTTCTCTTTCACAGAGGTTTCCTTTTGAGATTCTTTTGAAAAACCCAGCCTAAGGGATTAACTGTGTTGACTGTTCTTGAGAATCAGTTTGCTAAGACTCAAAAGCAATGGTTTTGTGAAAAACAGGATCTGTGCAAGTTTGTGCTAGGGAAAAAAATTAAAAAAGGCTATAGATTGAAGCCCTTGCTCACCCGAACACAGAAACAATTCCTTCTTGTGGCCATTTCTAGAAACCAAGGTCAATGCTTGGTTTTGAACAAGACTTTTCAATGTGGTTTTACAGACAGCTGCTTTCTGTACAGCATTGAAAGAGATCAGGGGCACCAGGATTTCAGCACAACTCACATGGTACCATCTGACTGCAAGGGGAGAAGAACAGGGCCCTGTTCTCATGGTATTACACTGCTCACACTGTCGTGTATTTCTTAGTAAACTTCTGATTTCTCTAACATGTAGTGAAATTTGCTTGACCAAATCCTGAGGGGTACAGTTGTCTGTTGTCAGTTTAGAACAGCTACAGCTCTGCCTCTCTAAACTGATACACCCCCCTTTCCAAATGTCAGGTTAGTGGTACGTCGCTAACTACTGGACACAGGACTTTGCAGGTGTCTTGGTTTTTTTCTTGTTTGCAAAGGAAACTCTCTGCCAGGAAAGGTGGCTGTTTGCTTTCCCAGCTTTGTCTCCCATAATAAATTAGATTTTTTCATTTTTAACTATTGCCATGGAAAAGAATGTCATCTTGCATATACAAATTACCACTCCCTTCCCTTCTCCCCAGCCCCAGATTTCACAAATCCTAAATAATTTCTCAACCCTGGCTGAAGTTATTGGGAGTTTTTCCTGCCAAAAAACTTCCTGAAATGTTCTGGGACCTCAGGATTAGATTTGAGTAGCTTCCAAGGGCAGGATAATACCTCACACTAGAGGTAGATGCTGGCCTCCTAGTCTAACTGGACATGCTTCCAGTCTAAATATAGAAGCTTCCCCTTTTTCACCCCAAAAATTGTTTAATTTCCACCACATTTCTCTTCCCTGCGTGTTTTTGTACTAGGCACTCACCACGTGTGTTACTGTTTCTTTACAAAAGTGCCAGTTATCTATCAGGCTGTTCCCCTCCCCTTCACCTCAATAATTTCTTGTTTTTCTGATAAGAGATTTCAGGCAGAAAGGTTTTTTCCCCTTCTTTTATGCTCTACGCGATGGTGTGTCCGCCAGGCCCTTCAGATCTAAAGCACACCATTAGAAAAACGTAACACTCCATATCCCAAATGGGTCACTTCCCAAGTCTAGTGCTGAAATCCTTTTAGCTAATACTGTTCAGGTGACTTAGTACTAAATTATATTTTAGAAAGATATGGTCTGCCCTTTACTTTTTCATGGGGCTACCATTCAGTCAATTTTAAAGCTGTAATTCTTTTTCAGGGTTGCCATGGAAACAAGTTAGTGTTCCACTGCTGCCTTGTGAAAACGAGAAGAGTGCTCATACATCATTTTACTGCTCCTGGGTCGTTATGCAGCGTTGCTGTTCTGGGCTTCTCCTCTCCCACGCATGCGTTAGCAGGGGCAGAGACTCGTGCTGGTTTAGCTCTTTCAGCACCACGAGTCAGTGAGTTCAACTGCAGTCGTATTTAAAGTGTGAACGCTCCGGTTGTTCCTTGCTCCCGATGCTGGTAATGCCAATCTTAATACATGCTCCAGTTTGGGGATTCTTGGCCTTTGAAGAACAGTTTTCTTGAAATTTGGGCTTTATAGCCTGTAGTGAAAGGATTGTTCTTCATAACAAGGCTACATGCACATGTAATATTGGGGCTAACACCTGATACACTCTTTTACTAGTGTTGATTAGGGCTCTAATTAAGGTGAGCACAGGGGTTATTGATAGGGAAAGCTGCCACACCTAAAGACCAGACTTCAGAGCATTGTTGAATGTAGACAACACACAGAGCCCAACTGGGCTCTTTCCTCTGCCACTGACACAAAGCACCATCAAAGAGACGCATTAGGATTTTACACTGTCATCGTATCATTAAGTTGATGGCTTTCATTTCACTGATTAATGTTGATCACATGTGAGGCACCTCTGTTAGACACTGCTTTAGCAAAAGTGATCTCACTGCTTTTGGAAAAAGTAATTAACAAATGAAAGACGTGGCAGGGAAGCATGCTGTGTGTGCTACAGCACAACAGCAAAGGTCTACCAGGTAAGCACATGGCTCAGATGAGGATGATGCTCCTTGTTCTTTTCTATTTAATTTTGTATGACACTTAGATCTATATTTTACTTGCTGTAACACACAGAGAATTGAGGTCAAGGAAATTTTTCTCCTGGAAAACATTTTTTTTCAATTATTTCAGTTGTTTCTTCCATGCCTAAGATCTGTTAGGACTTTTTCAGCAGTAGATGTGCACTCAGATGTGCCCAAGTAACCTGCCTACCTTCTTGCCCTTGGGTGTGAATTCAGTCAAACAGCAGCACTTTGCCGGGCTGGGGGAAGTTACACCCTTACACCAGCCAGATGAGGTGCAGTTTCACTCCCTGGAGTACAGTATCCAACACCCACAGCACTGCTCTCCTGCAATGCCTCAATGCCAGGGGCACTGTGAACTGCAGCTGTATGAGCCACAGAAGTTACTCTACCTGTAGTATAGGTCATGAGCTCTAGGAGAAGGAATAACTGCCACAGGTTAAGAAGAGGGCCTGGACATCATGATTATTTCTCATTCTTTTCTGAATGTCTTCCTCCAGATCCGGTGATGCCAGGCACATGCCGAGTACCAGCTCACAGCCATGGCAGACAGGGGTGATGCACAGAGCCAGGTTCTACGCTGAAGTACAGTGTCTCCAGTTCTTTATCTGTCCAGTGATGTCCAACAAGGTTAAGACTACTTGGAAGGCACACTGACTTCACCAAGCATGAGGTGCTACTCACTTGAAAGCTGCTGTTCTTCAGGACTATCAAGTGCTAAATATACCCAAAAGGCAACGTGCAATGCGACTGACCCAAACACTCCTCAGGTGCCATGGACTGAATGTTTGGTGAATGATGTAGGCACTTGTGTAAGGTGAACAGGCTGATGGCTGTGTCATAAAAGTTCTGTAGTGTTAATTTTTGTTAAATGTTTTAGTGTTGTCCAAGTGAGTCTTGGACCCAAGAAGGCAGCACAAGGCTGCATGCCAACCAGCCAGGCGGCAGAAGAGCTTGGAACGGGGCACTGCCAGTCCATCCAAGCTGCAGAATGAAGTTTGCCAGCTCCTAGGAGTAAACTTGACCCTTAATAGAAAGTGACTACCTTTATTTTAGGATTGTAATGTACTAATGGCAACTCTTAGTATAACCTGCAGGGCTGGAAATAATGAGGGAACTGAATGCAATACTCCCAGGGCATGGGCTTAAAGTGGTAACTATTCAAGCGTAGCCTTTGACTAATGCAGTTGCTCTTGCACATCAAATAATGTCAGAAATGCCACACTTCATAAGAGAGGTCTATAAAACTTCATTGTGATCCTTCCGTCCAGAAATCCATGCTCAAAGGACTAAAAAGTGTTTAAGTCTGCTGCATTACGTATAGGGAAGTGGACACAGGAACAGAAGATATTCCAGGTCACCTGCATTACATTAAGAATGTGCTCTCCCTAGTGACTGTTCTTACAATACCACGTCCCCACACGTTGCTTTTTCTATCTCTGCAGGTTTGTTTCTGCAATATTATATTAGCAGATCAGGCTGCTGGAGGGCAGCCAATAGTGCGATACTTAGAGAACAGCATGGACGCCTCTTAAAGCATTCTGAGTCTTTGGCTCCAAGCGAGCCGTCCTGCAGCAGTGAGCCTGATCCATCATGAGTTTAGCTGTGCTGGCAGCCAGGACAGCAACAGCTGAAGAAAATGCAAACACCAGCATTTTCTGCCCAGCAAAGGAATAGGACACTGGAATGAGTCCTCAGTGCTGACTCTTGTGAGGGAAAAAAAACTGCTTCTGCTGTGCTTTCTGAGACAATTCTATGATAATGATGGTGGAAGAGAAATAGTCATTTTAAGGCAAACAAAAATCCACCTCGAGCATGGACACAAGTAGTGTGTATGATTGCCCTGTGTTTGAGCACAAAGTCCCAACTGTCACTTGCCACAGACTTGGAGAAAACCAAGCAGACAGCTTTGCTGGCTGGTTGAGGCAAGTGCCGGTGAGGGCGTAGCAGCTGGCCAGTGAGTTCAGCATTACAGCCTCTCCTCCTGGTAAATGGCACTGAATTCACTGAGATTGCAAGATTGTGTGGGGTTTGTCTATACTTGTGCTATGATTTCCTCTTCATTTTTTCTGGTAGCTGCTCATTGGTATTATATAATCATTTGTGGCTGAGAGTTCAGGTAAATGAATTTTCATGTTTACTCAAAGGTGCCTGCCAACCTAAAATAAGGATAGCCTTTTGATTTCATTAATTTCAGGCAAGCTGCTGTTTGCAAGTTTGCTTGTGAAAGCAGCACTTCCCTAAATGATGGTGGAACACATTAAGTGCTAGCCTGGCAGACACCTTGCTTGCTTTTACCTGAGGTCCTTGCTCCACACAAATCTCCTCTCCTGTGTCCATACAGCACCAGCCTAGTGGGACCTCAGCCTAGGTGCACTCTGCTAGCAAGAAAAAAATCATTCCTTGAAATTGTACCTTGCTCCCTTCCTGTTTTTTTCACAACTACAATAGCATTTTCTAAAACGCCACAATTTGCCAGGAGTTGCACTAAATCTTAAGTATCCAATTTTCTGTATGCATGAAATAGGCAAGCTTGTATTCTACCCTAATGTCTGACTTCTGCTGATGTGTTAGAGCCTTTTGTCTGGTTCATACAATGCATCCAGTCCAGCAACTCCCCAAGTAAAGTCCAAAATGCTATTTATTTGCTCTCCAGGGATCTTTTGCAGTAACTTTAAAAAAAAACCAAAACAAACTTGTTTGCTCCTCTCTGCAGGATGTTGTCTACTATAAAAAGTCCTTAACCTCTTCTTCCCTCCCCAAATAAGTAACCACACTTTGCTGGTTCTGGCTCCTGCTATCCTCAGTAAACACCGCAGCTTACTAAATCACTGGTGCAGAAAGGCATTTCCCAGCACTGTTCACTCTCCACAGGATGCAGGCACAGGGTTCCCCTGCTCATGTCTGAAGAGAGTCTTCTGCTGCCTCTTTAGCAGTCAGCTCACTGCCACAACCAGATGTCGAAGCCACCACGGCTAGCTCACCTATCGCTTATTTGAGCTGATGGAGATGGGGATTCTTGCTGCTATTCACAGGAGCAGGTGACAGGCAGGACCTCACCCACCATCCCCCTCCATGCCTGCTGGTTCCTGGGTCCTGCTGTCACGAGCCCCAGCTCTGCCCCTCAGTGGCTTTTGCCAGCCCCAGATGGTCCTAAGCAGTGTGCTGGTCTGGCAGGACTGGTTGCAGGCAGAGACAGGTAGTATGGCCTGATGTGCTTTAACTCAGATCATTTGTTTTAAGTACAAGCAAAACCTAAAAAAAGTTTAAAAAGTTCATTAGTGTCTGGGGTATTTTTCTTTTTTTTTGACAAAATAAAACCATGGTTCCATACTTCCTTTTGTTGTTTTTTTTTTTGGTCAAGTCTTACACGCTGTATAGTTTGTTGCAAAATAAGCATTTGACAAGAGTGATTTCAAAAGGAGAAAAAATCCATTTTAGCATCAGATCATATCATTCCTTTCCCAAAGAGGACATTCACCAGTGCTGTCAGACCTTCCACTCTCCTCACTCTCCTCTCCTCTGCATCCCACTCCAGGAGTGAAATTCCAGCAAATGTAAGGGTGTTTTGCAAGATGTTTTTGGTTTGGTTATTCTCTGACAACATAAAGGTTCTGCAGCTTCCTCCATCCAGCCCCAGGAGTAAAGTGGGTCTGGGGCAGGCAGGGAGGACTCTGCCTGGGAGGTTGGGACCAGATGTGAGGTGCCTGGGGGGATCCAATGGATGTGGTGGCACAGGTTTGTTGGAGTCCAAACCTTGGTTTCACCTTTCACTCCTCCACATTTTTTTTTCCTGGACAAAATTCAAAACTGAGGCAATCATTGGCTCTCATATTTATTACCCTTGGCTCTTTGTCATATAAACCAGCTAATTTTCAAAGTCATCTTCTGACATATACAGAGATACTAGCTGGGCACAAAAATGTTCTGGGCAACATTTCAGAGCAGTGGCAAGGCTTCTTCATGGCAGCCTCTCGTTTTTCCGTCTTGCAGTAGCTGTTTTGTTTCATTGGATAATAGAAGGGAAAACTTTATTTTACCAGTAACACTTCCTACCAGCCAATGAAGTAAAAAAACAAGTGGTCTCTTTCAAGGGCTGTTCCTTTCTTGAATCCTGACAATGGCCAGTGTAGTGACTAAAATTCATGCTTGTCCAACACTTGCTGGAGTTTACCCTAGGCCACTGATACAGAAACAGGGCTCTGCATACAGCATCAGCATGTATGTATGTACAGAAGGTATATATATATATAAACTTTGTAGTTTTCTGAGTGAAAAAAGACCCCAAATACTCCCTAAGACCTGAAAGCAGAAATTTCATTTCAAGCTTTTGCTTTAGGGTAGTGGGTTAAAACCATCAAGATGGTCACATCCTGTCTAGTGATATACTTTTTCATCTGAAGAGCTGTGAAGCTACAAATAGAGGTCTAAAGCTCTTGAAATATCTACCTTTCACACGCAGGTTTTTTTATTATTGCTGGTTTCTTTTATTATTGTTTTGGTGTGTATGAGGCATCATCACAGAGCAGGGTCCCGGTGGGGACAATTGCTTTGCAAGCACAGAGAGTGCTTGCTCTATATGCACTATAACCAGTGTGACTCGTGCGTTGCATTTCCATAAAACTGCCACCATGGCTGTGGAGTCAGCCTTGGAAAACTAAGCCTTTAATCTCAAAGGACCATGTTATGCAGTATTAACTCTTAAAAACACGGTGAGGGGAAAAAAACCGATAGCAACATGATTGACTAGAAGACTGCAGCCAGAGAAGCTTTCAAAGCATCCAACCTGGGCCAGCAACTGGAAAAAAAATCCATACACCCTGTGAAAATAGAAGCTATGCAGTAGAAACCATCTTTACTTGCCATGTGATTCTTTTTTCCACTGACATTTCTTACATGCCATCAAGCGTGGATGGTTTTGTAAGAAATTGGTGTGTGTCTATACAGACATTTACATTAAAATGTCTCATTTTAAGAAAAAAAATCATTCCAGACTGTTACTGGGCTGAGTGCAGTCATTAAGCATTATACACTGATAGCTTATTGTTCACTTATGTGATAATTTTACTTCCAATTATATCTGGGTAATGAATAAAGACAGTTAAGACTTTAACCTATTTTCAGAAACCAGAGTTCTATCAACATGCAGTTATTTATGCTAATGAAAATAATGATCTTTTTATAGTGCTTGTCACTGAAATGGAATGATGTCCTGCCAACTGTGCATGTTTGCCAGTGGCTACAAATTAATCAGCTAAACTGGAGTGGTAATTGGAGTAAAGACAAGTCAAGGGGCAGCAAGGCCAGCTCCAGCAGAAGAGCTTTTGAAGACAAATACCCTGCTCAGTGCACAAAACAAAAGAACTTGTTTATATAATGCTGTTGTTTAATTAAATCTAAGCAGCTGTTTCATCAAGAGGTCTCTGAAGATAAATGTGGAAGGTGATGGGCAGGGGAATCAAAATGTGATGATGATTGTGTTATACTGGATTACACCGTACATTTACCTCACACCTGCCTAATGAAATGATTTTATGGAGCTCCTGATAATAAACTGCAGACAGACACCAGAGTGTAACCCCTGGCACCGAACCCACACAAGGACCACATTTGGAGAGTTCAGTGTTTTAACTGAGCATGTACAAAGCTGTGCCTTGGTGGCCCATGACAGATGTCCCTGTGAGCAGACCTGGAGCAGGTAAGTGACATCCTCAGTATCCTCCCTTGGTTTGTTTTGGCTCCCTTGTGTTTCACTCTAGGGGTGAAACACAACATACTTTCATCTTGCTTTGCTCCAACAACCTTTTTTTTTTTAAAAACCTTTCTTTTTTTTCACCTTCTTGCCACATTCTCTGCTGATGTTGTTTATTTTACCTTGTAGGCACAACTAGTAATTGCTGTGACCAAGACATGTAACTAAGCAGTGTTCTTTGCTGGACATTTCTTTCCCATCGAGGTGGATTGCTCCTGAAAACTGCAGCACTGGGGCAAAACAGGAGCTTGCAGTGACTTGTGCTGGTCCCATAACATGCTGCAGAAGCAGGATGAGTGAACCCTCCTAAGTGCATGCTCCACAGGATGAAAATCTTTCTGTTCTCCTTGGTACTGATCCATTCTGGGAGGCTCTTCCTGTTCCCTGCCCCTCATCCCACCTTGATCCTGTGCCAAGAGCAATTATACTGGGGGGGCGGGGGGGGTGTTTCTTAGCTTGGAGCTCAGAAGTGATGGTTGGTTGAATAGGAATGAGCAGCCATGGATAGGAGTTTGAAAATGTCATCAGAAAAATAGGGAAATGATAATTATTCATTCACATGGCATTTTAAAACAAACTTTTAACCTCCACAGTTGCAAAGGAAAAAATCAGAAAACATGACCCTAGTCTGCTGTAAAGACTCAGAAACCATAAAGCAGAGAAAAAATATGCCGGACTTTCATCTTTCCTAAGTGTCCCATGATTTTCTGCATTGACTGTGTGTTAGCACAAAATTCAGCATTTTGCCCACAGGGGAGTTTTGGATCTGGATGCTGAAGGCTTCCTTTTTCTGTTTTTGGCCCAGTCTGCTGCAGCTCAGGTCTCAGCGGTGGCTGCAGATGCCCTGTCTCCAGAGCCTTGGATGGCGAGGAGCTTCACGGGCACCCTGGTCTTTGGTGGGTCTCACACATGTCGTACACGCATTTAGTAAATATTTTGAAAGGATTTTTATAGGCCCATTAGTTAAAAGGGCACATTTTCATGAAGAGTCTGTTTTTTTGAAATTATGACATTCTTCAGCAATTTTGCAATACAAAAAATAATAAATAAAAATTGGCACTAGTTGAAAGGGTTTTAATTTCATCCAGAAAATGATGTTTCATAGCAGGCAAAGCACCTTATGGGCTTATGGGTGTATTTAATTTGGCCTTCCTTCTCCTATTTTGTTCAGACTCAAAGAATAGTTTGTCCATGACAAATGGGGAAGCTTTTTGCTTAAAGATGAAAAATAAATTTCTGAGTTTTAGTTTTCAGACCAAAAGTATTACAAGCGAGTCACCTCATGCGAATCATGTAGCCATTTTCCTCAGACAAACACAAAAACGCTTACGTGATGAGAAACTCATCCTGTCACAGGCTCAATAGGATCTTTGTTTGTCATTCATTCCTATTTAAGAACTTTCTATAGCCCTTGCAGGAGCTGCCGCTGTCGCGGGTTGTTAAAGGCAGAGACCACATTGCATCCCAGAAGACACTGCAAGTCATTCCCTTGTGAATATCTTTCTTTCTTTAACAGGTCAACAATTTTGATCTGTGCCGGATAGGAACAAGAGAGGAAAAAGGAGCTTACTAGCTTTAAGCTCTATTTAAGGAATGTTTAATGTGCCATTGACAAGTCACTTTTCATCCGAGATCATCAGGTGTCTTTGTGCTGTTAGAACCCAAATCCCATTTCTCCTGCCATACAACACCACTTCCAGTCTAAGAGGCTGTTTTGTGATCCTTAAATTCAGCGGCCTTTCCCCAGTCTCTCGGGATGCAGACGGGCAGGTATCCTGCAGCCTGTGCTCAGCAGCTGCGGGTACAATTCTGCTCTCCTTTGAGGCAATGAAGGTGAACTTCTGTAGGATCAGGCCCTATTTGAGTAAAGCAGCGTAGCGTAGCTTATTAAACTGGCACCCCTGACTGCTTCTGTGAGCTTGGCCCCGTGGAGCTTTCAATAAAATCTGAGTAATTCTTTTTAAAGATGCATAAAGAGCTTATTCAAGGCACATGCTCATTAAGGTCTTCCAGTTGTCATTAACATCAACCCCTAAAGCACAACAACAGTAATAATGCGATATGGGGCTGAAAACTGTGGCCTTTAATAAGAGACCACAGTTTGGATTTGCAGTCTCGGCTTGGTCTCCTCCAGCTTTCCAGCACAGCATCAGGGCTGTGATATCCTCCAAACCATCCTCTTCTCACTCAGATGCTTTGCTACATTCAGAAAATTAAAAAAAAAAACCACAGGGTAATTCTTCCCTGACCCAGAATTTGTGAACAGTAAGACTCGCTGAAGGCTTATCAACGAATTGTGTATTTCAGAGGAAAAGCAAAACACACACCTCCGCTTCATTTGCTTGCCATCCTGCAACCAGAGCCGCCCATTACAGTGCCCAGTGAGTCCCACTGCCCTTCACCTCTTCACTCCTCCCACTTGAGCAGCCACAGACACGCCTGGCAGCCCCAAAGCTGCACCAACTCCTCCTTTGAGGAAAGGCCCTTTGATGCCTATATTCATAACCTGGGCTTCCTTACTTGCCAGATACACCTGACAAACCCCACAGTCTCCTTGCCCAGCTGCTCGAAGGACAGTCCCTGTGTGAGCAGTTCCAGTTAGCTCCATGACATCTACAGAAAACTTGGCCCCTGCAAAGGAGAAATGCTCCGTCTGTATGAGAACTGACCTCCAAGCCCACTGGGATGCTCTGTACAATGGGAGCTAACTGGCCATCATCCACATCTAAGCCACAGGTTTGACCATCACACGAAAAGCCAAGAGCAGGGCTCAGTTCTGCAGGGACAGGTCTCTGGGTATCACAAGTTCAACAGAAATCTTATTTTTTTACAGGAAGATGAGGAAGGACCAGGGGAGGACTGTTTGAAGTGGCTGAGAGCTGACAGTTGAGCCAGAGGGGAATATTCAGCCCATGGCATCAAGCCCTGCTCAGGTGCCTCTCCTCTGCAGTGCTGTCCTCCCTGCCCGGCACTTCCAGCACCACCCAAGAGACTTGCAAACCCCATCATCTGCAGTCACTGGGGAGCAAGGACCCACCACCCCTCACCCAGTCCCACCTTCTCCCCATCAGCTCCTCCTGGGTGTTATAAAGAGGTGGCTGCTTATGAGCATGCTGTCCTGAAGAAAGGGGGTGGTCTAATAACAAAGGTGCCTCAGCTCTAGCAGTGCTGAGAAACCTTTTACACCCAATCGATAGGTTTCAGCCACAGGGGAGGGCCTGCTGGAGCCCAGATGGAAAAGCAGCATTTTTTTTCTCCAACTGCCTCAGCTCACTCTCCAGCCTCAACTCCCAACCTAACAGAGGTTGTGCACAAAAGCCACTAATCAAGTTAAAAAGCCAGCTTGCGGTGCCAGAGGAGGGGCTGGCAAGAATTATGTAAAGAAGATTAAATTCAGCAATGGGAAGGAACAAGAAATGATGGGTAGAAGTTGAACCGATGGGTCTGTACCCATTTGGCAGCTCCAAGGCTAGATTCTCTTTTTCTGTTTCCACCGGTATATCTTTAATATCCTCCTTCCTCTCTGATACAAATCATCGATTCCTGCTTGGATAACTTGGCTCCTCTAAGATTTCAGAGCAGAGCTGAAGGCTACAAGGTTGCCGAACAACAAGCAGAACCTGCTTTATTGCCAAGCATTTAATATCCTGTTTCCAGCAGCGGAGGCTTAGAGGAAAAGTACGGCACGATCCTCCTCCCAGCGTATCCACTGTGCCTCCAGCAGAGAGGTGGTGAGGAAAGGAGGTAGGTTCGGAGCCATCAAATAAGACGACATCTTTCTCATATTAGTCCCTTTTTCAAATAAATCTGCTCCAAAAAGCCATTCACAGTCCAAAAAGTCTCACCGTTAGATTTTCCATGCCCAGTTCTACCACTTGGTCATTTCTTGCATAAGTGCAGTATTGGATAGTAAGTGCAATGGAACAAAGAACTAGCCTCAGAGTTGCCCAGAAAATGCCTAAAAATGTGGACCACTATATTGAAAAGTATTTATAAATCTATTGTGTGAAACAAGGCAGGGGTGAGTGGGGGAGGTGTTCCAACAACTGCTACTGGTTTTCTAGCTTTTGCTTATACTTTTTATTAAGCTCTTTGCTCAAAGATGGAATTTTTTTCTTACAGAAATTACTCCTTGTCATCTGCAAAATGTTCTGTCTAGCTTTCAGGAAAGTCTTTTTGCATGTGAGCTGCAAGAAGCAGGGGCTTGTAAGGGTCTGAGTGAAAAGCTGCCTTTGTTAGAAAGCATGTAGCTTGAGGAATAAACATTTAAAGACAACTGTGGAACAGATTTTGTAATACCATGAATTTGGAGCGGCTCATGGTCCCTATAGCTCATTTCGTGGTGTGATGCCTCTCAGGATGCTCCTGCTCTGCCATTTGCTGGTGCCAAACCAGCACAGATGGACCTTCCCCCTGTTACAAGTCCCCTATAGGCTCTCCTCCCTGTGCCCAGGTGCCTCCTGCAGGGCCTGGGGCAGCGGCACGTCCCAGCCCCAGCCAGGGGCTCTGTCTGTGGCAACCATGTGTCCAGGCTGGCTCTGTCCCCCATCACTGCCTGCACATGGCTCTGGGGCACCTCACTTCTCAGAAGCCTTGTGCTTGTCGTAATCATTCCCCAAGTTATGTCCCCATACGTAGGGATCGGATATGGCTCTGGTTCAACAAGGTATTTAACCATCTGCTGAGCTAATCAGTTCCTTCAGCTGGAATTTGCAAACTGCGATGCAGAGAAAACAGCCTGAGCATTCATCGCACCCCTCAACAGCCAACATGAAACCCTCCCCAGGCAGAGAACTTGCTGACTTAAAACTGAGTTTTTTGTCACCTCTGGGGTAGCCACCTGGTCAGTGACAAGTCCCACGTGGTACCGAAGCTCTTGGCAGCACTGCCACCCAGAAAAGGATTCTGGGGCAGGAGTTA
>VZTM01033779.1:329926-374452 GCA_013400555.1 Jacana jacana | reverse complement strand
TGGCTGCGCTCCAGGCACTCAGCAGCCCGGCCGATAGCGAGGCGCTCTGCCCTGCCGAGGAGGGCGAGCGGCGGCGCGGTGCGGCCCGTCCAGCCCGGCTCCCTCCGGCTCCGCCTCAGTCACTGCGCGTCCGCCATCTTGGTCTCACCTCTCACTGGAGGCGCGGGGTCTCCCAGCCGGCAGCGGCAGGGGCCTCCCGCCAGCACTTAAAGGGCCCGCAGAGCGCGGGGTCCAGTGTCCTAGGTCTGTCAGGGCGGCCGGGGCGGTTCTCTCTCAGAAATGGGTTGGGGTTTTCCCCCCCCTTTTTTTTTCCTGTCACATATTATTGAGCGATCCAAAAGTTAAGCAGGTTCTGGTGGATCCTACCCGCAGGCAGAGGTAGGGTCTCACAACTGCAATCACGAACAGGAGGTGTGGAGTCGCTGCTTTTGGCTCTGCTGCCAACATGGGAACCTCTGCTCCACACATCTCCCTCAAATATGGAAAACCACGAGTGCGTTTGGGACTCCACAGACACACGGCTGCATGAGAGGGTCCGTTTCAGAGCACATTCTAGATCTGCTACAGCCATGGGTGCTCGTGCCATTTATACACCCATTTTCATCAATTTACTTTTAATTAATACTGGCAAACTTTCTGTGAGCGGGTTGCTCAGATGCCCCATCCCTGGAAATATTCAAGGCCAGGCTGGACCGGCCTCTGAGCAACCTGATCTAGCTGAGGATGTCCCCGCACCTCGCAGGGAAGGTTGCTTTAGGTGGCCATTAAAGGTCCATTCCAACACAAACCATTCTGTGAGTCTATTGTATAAACAAGTATTGATATATGTTTATATCAATATATATCAGCTTTCACCCCAGAATTAATTACACATCATGAGGAAGGTTCCAGTCAAGCACTGCTTTCCTTTCCCCATCTCCTGTTTTGCTGGCCCCAAGAGAAAGGCAGTGTCTGGGTCCAGAATGCACCCCCAGTTTGATGTGCTCAGATGAAGCCAGCTATTTGGCCTTTGTTTCAGGCCCGGCTCTACTGCCTAAGGACTAGATACAAATGTCTTCAAAAGTATTGCTCAGGTATCCATGATGTAGCTGAAGGTATGCTGTGCTCAGTTCTTAATAGGGGTTCTTGGCTAATCACAGAGTCATTGAATGGGTTGGGCTGGAAGGGACCATAAAGATCACCAAGTTCCAACCCCCCCCACCTCCCACTAGACCAGGTTGCTCAAAGCCCCATCCAGCCCAGCCTTGAATACCTCCAGGGAAGGGGCATCCACAACTTCTCTGGGAAACCTGTTCCAGTGCCTCACCAGACTCACAGTCAGGAATTCCTTTTTAGTATCTCATCTAAATCTCTTTCAGTTTAAAACCATTACCCCTCATCCTATCACTACACTCCCTGATAAAGAGTCTCTCCCCATTTTTCCTGTAGGCCCTGACTAGGTACTGGAAAGGGCTATAAGGTCTCCTTGGAGCCTTCTGTTTTTCAGGCTGAACAACCCCTGTGCCCATAGCAGAAGCGCTCCAGCCCTCTGATCATCTTTGTGGCCCTCCTCTGGACCCTCTCCAACGGGTCTGTCTTCCTGTGCCGAGGGTCCCAGAGCTGGACACAGTACTGCAGGTGGGGTCTCACCAGAGCAGAACAGAGGGGCAGAGTCACCTCCTTCGACCTGCTGGCCACCCTGCTTTCAAATGCAACAAAAAGGTTGGACAGCTTCAGTTGTCTGAGAACAGCAGATGATGGGCCCTGCTGAAGGGAAACAGAAAGGGGCTCCTCGATTGCCTTCTGTGACCCTTGAGCCCTTTGGGAGGTGCAGCTGGGGAGGTGCCATGCCAGAATTTCTCTTAGGTGAGAGGGATTATTGTGACTTTGAGAAAGATTGATGTCACTCAGGAAACCTCCGTGGGACTGTTACACTCATTCACAATTTACAAATTGTACCCTCTTGTGGCCATTGGATTTAGCATAGGCCACTGCTCACTGCGGGTTTGATTCTTTCATGGGTTTTTTTGTGTATTCAACACAAGAAGTTGAATCAGGTTTCAGTTTGCATAGTTTGCCTTATGGAAATTTTATGTTCAGCTTCTTTTCATTGGCTTTGTGTTATTTTGATCTCAGTCTGAACAATGCTCAGCCCAACAACAGCACCCAATTGTCAGGTTTTATCCAGATTCTCATTATGTCTGCCAAGAGGTTTATTTTTTTTTTAACGTTTCCATCCCAGTGATTCCAGAAGAAAGGCTGGGTATTAAGGACAACTTCCCATGCTGGAAAGCAACTCTGAAAGAAAAAAGTTTACTTTTTTTTGGTGTCACGAGTTAGAAGGCAAAAGCATGTCAGATCACATCTCAATTCCTTCTCTCCATTTCCAGAGGTCTGAAGGTCTGTGTCAGAACAAATACGTTCAGGAACTGCGAGAAGCCAAAGGGTGGGTTCCCTTAGTTCCTGTAAATGAGCAGGGACCTTGCCCTGGCAGAGGTTTTGGCCCATCAGGAATTGAGTAATGAATGAGGATATGAAGTATTGAATGCAGTTTTCAACTTCTCATATTCATAGGAAAGTAACTGTATATGGATCAACGTAATGGGAATAAGCCTAAAATGGGTTTATCCGTGAGGGCCTCTTGCACAGCATTCAAAGAACTAAAGACTAAACACCAGAGAACAAAATAACTCTTTCTTTTATAACTTTGGGAAGGAAAATGGCATTGTTATTACGAGGAACTTCACATTAGACATATAACTTGGAGGTACGCACTAGAGCGTTACTAGAGTGCCTAACCCCCCCAAGCCAATGATTTTCTGTCCAAAAAAAAAAAATGTCATATTAAGGAAATTAACAACTTCAGACTTTATTATGGTAAAGATAATTACTAGAATGAAAGTGCTTGCCTGAGCAGTTAGATATGGCTACAGTATATGCAAACAGGTTAGAAGCCAGACTATGTATACACACATGGACACTGGTTACCTCTTCTTGTTCCCAAGATGTATGTTTGTACTTGTTCCCAAAAACGGTGTGGAAAATGAAGGACAGAGTGAAAAGACAAATTACATAGAAAAGCTGGATCAGGTAGGAGGAGTTTATAAAGAAGAAATTGATTTAAATAAGTCAGGGTATTGAGAGGGGAGATTTAGAAAAAATGTAGAGTCGTGGGGAAGTGAGCACAGCAGTTTGAGATAGATATATACCAGAACCAGAAAAAAGGCCAACCTGGCAATCATTACAGGTTATAAAGCATAGAAAAATGGACGAGAACATCACAGAATATGCATGGTCAGTAGTTTTAGGAACGGCCTTAGTTTTCTAAATCTAAATGCTATTATAGGCCTATTCTATCTAGATTTTTTTAAAATGTTGATATTGATACAAAAAAAAGTAGAAGTGTTCAACAAAATAAATTTGTTCTAGAGTAGAAACGATGTGTGATGATGACAAAGTGCCTTCCTGGCCATTAAGAAGGCTATTGAACATTTTAAATTACACAGGTCCTAAAGAACTGGAATTTCAGAATCCTAAGGGAGTCTGCTTGTGTGATCTCAGGAAGCATGAAACCTACTAATATTTTAGTGAAGCTTCAATTGTTGCAGAAATTCTGCAAGACATGAAGACTGACTATAAGTATTCAAATTGGACAAGTGAGAACACAGATAATGACAGGCTGATTTATCTGACATGAATCACAGACACTAAATACTTATACAGGATGCAATAAGGAATTACAGGATACGAATATGGCACTAGCAGCTGGTGGGGCTTTATTGAAAAGAGTTGTTGAATTTCTTGTTAAATTACAAAGTTGCTCGTAAGGGAAATGGTGCCAATATAATATACATGGAGAGTTCTCGGTTATTTTTCTGGAAGTTACCATTGTATTCCATGAAGAAAGCTTGCTCTGCATGAGTCAGATATGGGGTGACTGATGTGGCTCAAAAGGAATTATCCATCAGTGGAGATGATTCTAGATGATTGTACAGAAATCAAGAGCAGGACCAACTGCTACCCAGGATTTGTAGTAATGATTAGAAGGTCAATATAAAATCTCTGTGAATAAAAACTGTGTATGACTCAGAGAGCCTGGAAGGTCTGAGGAGTGGTCAGAAACAGACAGGTTCACTTAGTGAAGGCTCTGATGGAGGAGAAGGAATGGCTTAGCCTGGGACAGCTGGGAAGGTTAGTGACAGCTGTGTTGGTCTTATTCCAGCTTTACAGATGACTGTGAGCTCATAAGCAGTCATCACTGCATTTTTAAGGCAAACAATGACACTTTAACTTCAAATTCTGGGCTGTGAACAGTGTTGATTCAGGAGGTGATGGACAAGCAGCTCAGGCAGCCAGGGTGGGGACACCCTGGTCAGCTAGGAGTGGCCTGGTTGTGCTCTGACTTACACCTCCTAAATGGGACCATTCAGATACAGCCAAATCTAAGGTCACACCTATGGGAATAAATAGTAAGGCAACTCTGAATGAAGCTGGACTGAATAGTAAACAAGCAATCTGACACAAACTTCTTATATCACGCTGTAATTATACATTCTAATACCTTTTGGGAGTATTGTGAGCTAGCAAGCTGTGGAAGAATGTAACATCAGGTCTAAAAGTAGCTTTAATGCCTTGTTCTATAATTCTGGTGTCCTCGTTTAAAAGATTTTAAGAAACTGAAAATGGGCAGAAACAGAGGACCGCCCTGAAGAACTTCTGCTTTTCTGCAGATCCATTTGTTGCACTTGAACATCTCAAATTCCTGCAGTGTTCACTGTTTTGCAACACACATTATGAATCACGTCTCGGGTGCCGCTGCTCAGGTCTCACATCCTGCCGCAGATCCCCCAGAAGGAGTAGCCTTGTTCTTGTGCCTGAACCACAAACCTGACCCTGTGTAGGTCAGCAGTTAAAATTCTCTCACTCCTCCATAAGGTGTGTAAGAATCCCCTTACAGAAACGTCATCTCTTTTCTTTCTACCCTGTATCACCACCTTAAATTTCACAGTGCTGAAAAGACCCTACTCTTTCAAGCAAAGCTTCCTTTTAAGAATTCTCCACAACTGCATAGTTATGCAAAAGCTGTATTTGTTTTGAATTCCTGCATGCCCCTCTGGAAATGCTGCACTTTAGCTGAATATATAGGCCTTGTCATCAGAGACTGAATAATTTCAAAGCACTGCTGAAGCTACCGGGTGCAGAGAACGTGTCTGGGTCATTTATTCACCCAACAGTGAAAATTTCCCTTTTTCTGAGAGGTGAACTCTGAGACTTCTGAATTAAGCTAGCTGTCCCTTTGCAGTGTGTATTTCTATTTTTACATTTATTATTGTGCCTGTTGGCTGTGTTTGTAAACCTTTTTAGTAAGATGTTGAGTACTTTTTCTCCTTTTTCTATAGTAGACTTCATATTGCTAACTTTTGCTCCACTGTATCCTTCCCCCTCCATCCCCCCCACGATTTTCAATACTTGATCTATAACTCAGACAGCAACTGGCTTCTCTTAGACCCATATGGTTACTGATCTTCTGAGAAAATAAGGATAGAGAGGCAGAAAGTATGAGATACACATCATAACCTTGTTTCCAAGAAGCTTTCAAAGTCCAATAGAAATCCAGAAGAGAAAAAGCAGGCCTTTTCCCTATTATGAATCTACCTAATCATCTAAAAAATTTACTAACCAATGCAATATGGGACCTGTTAAATCTGTTTCCAGTTTGTGTAAGAACTACATAGGTGGATTTGGAGCAAAAAGGGAGAAAGACCCAAAAGGGGAGAAGAAGGGATGTTGTCAGAGCCAGAGCAAGCCAGCAGCGCATGGACGCAGCCAGAGAGACACATCCATTCACACTCTCAGTGGCTCACTGCTTTAATTACAGCGGTCAGCTGGGGTGACTGGACTGGGCCTGTGGAAATTTAGGATCAGGTTCTTGGACAAAAGCTGGGGAAGGTAAGAATGCTTCTGAATGTAATAAAGGTAAAAAAAAAATAAAGTCAGAAACCTGAAAAAATTATCTGGTAAAAAGGAGGAGGATGAGTTTTCCGAAGGAAGTGTTTTAGAATCAGCCATTGCAGTGACAGCAACTCAAATATAGCCTTATATTTTCATTTTTAAAAGTTATGAGTCACTTCAGTGTTTGTGAAAATGATGGCCTTAAAAATGCAGATGATTTGAGACTTGCACAGGGCAGGTACGATTGTGGTACAAGTTGCAACTAGGTAATATGAACAGCAGGCAGATTGGGAGCTCATTCAGCTACTAGAGAGATTACTTTACTAATTATCTAAGTTGGCTTTAGTATCTTCCATTCTGCATATGAAGCTAACAAAGCAGAAGTGAGAACCTGACACCCAGCCGCTGTAATCTGTGGATGAGCTCTGCAGTAACAGAGGTTAGGCATTTAGAGAGGGAAATGTGCACTGTTCTCACATCACATCTCTTCTCCAGCCAATAGTGAAATTTAGTAGACCAAACCCAAAATTGGGATTTTTGCTCTTATTGCCACCTAGAAATACCATCATAAATTATTTTGGAGTGGGTGTGCCTCAGCAGTCACATTGGAATTCTCCTGACTCTACATCCCCAGCCTCTTCTCCTGATTTTCCATACATGTTGGCTCTTTTTTGGCTCATGCCAGAGATAGGTTGTGGCTGACATCTGTAACACCTGGATAGACATGAAGAAAGTCAGCAAGTGTCAGTTGTTTAATGTCTTCTCCAATTGAGAAGCAAGAAGTTCAGGTAGGTGAGGGGGGGAAAGGGAAAATAAAAAAAGAGGTTTTTTTCCATACCTCATTAAGGAAAGCGACAGAATGCTGTGCTGCAAGGTGACACAGATGGAGATGATAACGTTGACAGTAGCAATCCAATGTACTAATCTACTACCAGGCTTTCTTGCAGAGAGGGAGTATGGCCAGCCTCAAAGCAGAGCTCCTAAGCCAGAGGCTTTCTGTGACTGATGGGCAAAGGCATTAGTGGCATGTGGGGACTCTCAGCGGACGTGCAGGAGGAAGAAGGCTGGGAATGGTGTGCGTGCAAGTAAGGTCTGGAGCAGCGAGGTGGGAGGGGGGTATGGCAGCTTTCACACCCCAGTGCGATGAAGTGTAGTGTGAATGCAGTTACACACGCTGCGGGGCCCGACCGCGCTGTGCCGACAGGACTGGGACCAGGACTAGTCCTAAACAAACAGGACTAATAAATAGTCCTAAATAAATACAACTAAGAGCACATTTGGACACTGCTACCAAAGACAGTGTAAATGCACACCATTTCATCAGTCACCACTACAGCTTGTCACTATCTAGAAATTACTGAATAGTTATTAAATATTAACGCACAATTGTCTAAACTAATTAACATGCAGGATTTATTCATGAGGTTTAAAATTTTCATTAGTGATGGAAGCTGAGAAAATAATAATGAGAGAATCTATAAGAATATATCTCAGTTCTACCTGTTTGTTTGTGCTTAATACTGACTAGAACAGTACGGTGAGAAAAGAATTCTTTACATTTTCTGAAATCTCTGCATAAACCAATCTTGTGAATGTGTACTTTCTGGAGATTTCAAAAATAATATGCAAATTATAGAATCATAAAATCATAGAATTGTCTAGGTTGGAAGGGGCCTTTAAGATCATCTAGTCCAACCATCAACATAACTCTGATAAAAAATCTCCAACCAAACAAAAACCCAACAAACCATCACTAACCAATGTCACTAAGCTCCATGTCAACCCATCTTTTGAATACCTCCAGGGATGGTGCCTCCACCACTTCCCTGGGCAGCCCATTCCAATGCTTAATAACCCTTTCTGTGTAAAACTTTTTTCTGATACCTAATCTGAACCTCCCCTGGCACAACTTGGGGCCGTTTCCTCCTGTCCTATCGCCTCTGACTTGGGAGAAGAGACCAAACCCTGCCCCTCTACAACCTCCTTTAAGGTAGTTGTAGAGAGCAATAAGTCTCCCCTCAGCCTCCATTTCTCCAGGCTGAATAACCCCAGCTCCCTCAGCCTCTTCTCATAAGCCTTATTTTCCAGACCCTCACCAGCTTCATTGCCCTTCTCTGGACCCACTCTGATGGAGACATTACATGTGTAGAAAGAAAAATTTCAGAAGATTAGTATTATATTATCAAATTAGGAGCTACCTTTAACCTAAATACCTGTAAAAGGTTCAACAAACACGCAGAGAAAGGAGTAACTTCTCTTTACAGTATCTTCCTGTACGTAGTTTCAAAACACTGCTCCTCCACATAGGCAGAATAGTTGCAGTATTTGAAGTTCGTGATGATAATCCTTAGTTGTTCCTTCAGAATTTATGTTTCTGAGTTCTTTGATTCCATCGTAATTTGATCTCAGAGATGCTGCAAATACATTAATACACTAATAATGCAATTGCTGATATCCAGATAAAATATTTTTCAGTGTCACAATATTGTCAACATAAATCTGAAACAGAAAATATTTAAAATATCTGTTATTCAGTTATTAGTAAAATTCTATATCAAAGTTTTAATGCATTGAATGTATTCTTTCTAATACAAAACCTAGCTTTTTCACAGCACAGAGGTAGAAGAGTATGGTCTTTTTCCCTCAGATGCAAACAGTCTGGGAGCCTAGCAGAAACTGTGTCCCACTTCAGTATTTCATAACGAAATTGCTAGGTTGCAAGGTGGAACGTGGATGGTCACCACAGGAAAGCAAGTTCAGTGATGGAATAGCAAAAAAGATGCTTTTACAGGGTAGGTATCAATTGGATTCTGGCAAGATGGTATTTTGTAAATAAAAAGCTGAACTAGACCCACATACATTTCATTAGTTACTTATTCTACCTGTTTTGTGTTTGCTTTGACTCTAGGTGTTTTGAGCTAAGGGCTGTATTTACGCCTATTTTTTAATAAAGCATTGAATCAAAGAGCCCCAGACCCCAGTATGGATCTTTGTGTGTTACCATTTTCAACTGAAAAACAAACATAACGGTAACATTTTAAAAGCACTTTCTGGCTGTCTTCCAACTACCAATAAACATCACCTTAACAAATACTATACACTGATGAAAGTCCTCTGCCTGTGAGCTCACAGGCCAGCAGTACCTTTAGTGGAAACTTCTCTGCAGGTAGGCAGAGGCCTGGAGATGGAGTAGAAGGTCACGTGTAGCAGTTATGCAGTAAGAAGAGGTCGGTCAAGAGCCATGACAAGCCCCAGAGATGAGACCAGGACTGCAGGGGTTCCAGATCTCTGTGTAACTGGCAGGTGTAGTCTGGATCGAATTTCAGCAAAATGGGTTAAGGTTACCACGTTTAGAAAGCTATAATGCAATCTTTGAGGGAAACCAACTCTGCAAATGGCCAAGTGTGTAACCAGGACTCTATTCAACAGAAGAGCTGAGGCTGGACTTGCACAAGTGAAACTTTTGATGTTAGTTCATTTGTTTTTCATATGAAATGGCATAATTGTTATTTTTAAATAACACTCAATTGTAGTGACACATTGACATACAGTGACTGTAAACAACATAAATGAGAGTCTATTTATAGTATCTGAAACTCATTGGGCAGGTGACAATGGGGAACTGCAGGAGTAGTCGATACTTTGAAACGCAGAAGCCCAGAACCCTTTTAAAAGAAATCATCATCATCGATAGATTCTTTGGTTTGTAGGAAAAAGCCCAACCCAACCCAAGAGAGATAAAATGTAGGCTTTGCTGAGCAGAAACTTATCAGCCATTTGCAATCAGTTTTATAGGAACTGCTGAATTCTGAACGTAGAATCAAGCAAAAGTAAAGCTAGGAAGGAACATACCAGTGGTTGCTCTTAAGAACAAGCAAGATTTAAACAAGGTCTTTAAGTTGACAATTTTGACTACTGGAAGGTACTTTTTGTATTTGGTGCTCACAGAAGTTCTGCTATCAAGCAGAAGAAAAGCTGGGTCACTGTTTTCTCTACATATTTTATTGTTGGGTTTTTTTATTGATAAGAAAGGTTTCCTTATGAGTCAGACTGAAATAAAACTGCAGTTTCCTAGTTTGGGCCATGTCCTGCTGCGGGAGATGAAGCCTCACCATCACAGCCCAGCTCTACACAGCTTATATGGGCCCAGACTATAATTCCCATATGGCAGAGCATTAGGAGAAGACAACTTCCACAGAGGTGTTCTGGGGGCTCAAAATCCACTAGCAAAATTCATTTCATTCAAATAAAACATACTTATTCTTCTAAAATCTTTTTGTCAATATAACCCTGCCAATTAATAAGTCATAAGAAAAAAAAAACTCTAGGTGAAAGCTTACAGAATAAACTGGTGAGCTAAAAAAGGCAGGATTTTTAACAAGATGTCTAAAGAAACTAGTTCCAAAGGTTCACATACAAAAGACCAACCCAAAGTTTCCTTCGTTGTCTCTGGGACTTCCAGCTTAAAAGGTTACATGAAGCATAACATATAAACCCCAATTTATCCCATCTAGGTATGTGCCCAATTATAAACATGTTGTTGAGAATAGCTTTCAATTCATACTGGAACTGCCTCAAAGGTAAATGGTGTTTAGATACGGAGCTTTCCAAGTCCAAGTATGTAAACTGAAGCTTCATGAGAAAGAGAATAAAAACCCAGCATGTCATGCAGGGTCCATACCTGGGTCGTTATTCGTAGGCTTCAGCTCAGCCTGGTCGAACACCATCAGTGCAGCCTTGAGATCATCACAAAACAAGCCCAGATTCCTTGCAGGCAGATGTAGGTGCTGTTCATACCGACTGAGACATCTCAGTAGCCATGGGCTTATATCTCTGGGTCCGCAGCTGGCTCGGGATGCTACGGAAGCTGTGTGGGGTCATGTTCTAGGGTGGGCTCCCTACTGGGCTGTAGCAGAGAGTAAGCTAGATAACCAGTGTAACCCCCCACTTTCTTGGCAAATGTAATACATAAACAGCAGCAGGAGGTGTTGGATGCATTCTTCACATTCTTGCAGCAGTGCATGGAAAATCTGTGGGCCTGATTTATTCCTCACTTCCATTTGTTGTCGATTGGACTTTTGGGGTTTCCTCATTTTTACTAGCCTCCATAGGTGTTTGAGGCTCACTGATTTCAAGACATTTTCTAGTATTTCAAGATGTGGTGCCATAGCTATTCAATTTAGTGTACACATATGGGCACAACAGAATTGCCAGCTGCCAGCAGGTCCCCTGACACTGCCACCCTAGAGCCCTAATCACCTAAAACTCTCACAGTGCTTTACAGGCATGAGAGAATTCTAGGGCAACTAGAGATAAAGAAAGACAAGACTAATTCCAGTCAGTAAAGCTGGAATCTTGATCCCTTCCTGTTCTCCTCTGTACTTCTCACTTCTGATAATTCCAAACCATTGGGATTATGATTTATGCTTTTCTGTTACCTTTTATATATCACATGGATCAGCACTAAGTCCCTTACCTGACCTTTACCTAGGAAACCATGGATCCAATAATGCTCCTGTCCCTGCTTCACTCACTCAGCTGCCCTCTTCACATCTTTACTCCATTGCTCCTCATTCCTTTCAGCAAACCCACAGGATTTGTGCTTAGTTCATGTTCTCACTGGCCATTCTTGCTCATACCCATCACTAGTCTGAAATCTCTGTCTCACCAGGACCCCTGCTATAGGACTAAACTCTACACTTGCAAGGTCCTACACAACTTGGATCCTTCCTCAAGCCAAATACAATCTCAGTGCTTTTTACTATCCTTCCTGTCTTGTTCTGTCATGAAACCTTTCCCTTATCGATCAGCATGTATTGGTCTTGGGTTTATCCCATGTATAGTGCCCCTTCTTTTTCACACTGCAGACTGTTCTTAGTTTTCCCAGGCAGTGATTTTTTGGGAATTCCAGCACACAGCCTTGTCATTTAGTTCAGTCTGGCCTCTTTGTAGGCATGAGGAGTGGCAAGGGGAAAAGATTCCTGATAATATTGCAAAATAACTCTATAGAGAATCCACTGTAACCACAAAAAAGGCATGGGCATGAGAAAAGTAACAGCATAGGGGAAAAAGGGATGCTTTTCTTAGGGTAACAAGCAGAAAGATTTTTGGCTTCCGCTATGATGCAGTGACCTGTAAAGATCATGATTCCTGGTTTCACTGAAATTACTGGGTTTTGTCATGGACTCTTTGGGGTAAAAATCTTTCTATAATTTCAGTTTTCAAATTATCCTTACCTTTGACTTCCCAGCCTGTCCTTCGGTGGACTTCAGCAACTGGGACAAAATAAGGAAATGACAGATTACTAATGGACCTGAAATGCGTAAGCTGGCAATGGATTCGAAGCACTGTAACTGGACACTTCATTCTCAGAACCCGACATTTAAGTTGCATATTGTTGTATGCCTACATTTAAAGGAAAACCTGCTCTGGTTATTTCGGGCATTCATTAGCCTGAATTCATTAGAGAGTGAAGATATTTTCTCAGCCAAGGTACAGTTGCATTCAGCTCAAGTAGGCTTGTTAGCATGCTTCTTACACAATTCAGGAAACTGTAGAAAACCTGATTCTAGCTCAGTTTCTTTACTAAGAATTTATAGAAGTTCTAAGTAAACCAACGCTATCCCTATATGGTGTAGGTGACTGCAAAATATTGTTTGCTACAAGTCAGATACCAGCAAATACCAGGCCAAAATTTTTATTTCATTTCTAATCAGGAAAAATAGTGAAATTTTAGGATTTTTCACAGAATCTGATACTAAAAAAATGGTTTTCAGCCTTACAAAATGCTTTTTTTAAGATTTAAAAAATTCACCTGTACTTTGGTGTTTCAACTAATATTACTACGTCCAAAATGCTGACCTTTTAAAATTTCAGTAATTTTCTGTCAAAATGTCGATGGTATTCCTTGCTTTGATGAGGACTATGTTTTAAACATTGAAGGTACCTGATTTTATATTTCAATCTCTGTTCTGTATCACTGTCTATCCTCTCTGTTAATGTAATATTCATAATTTTGCACCATGTCATCCTGCAGAGCATGATATAAAAACGTGTCCTCTGACTGAAGAAAAGAGTCTGCAGTAAGCACACCACTGAACTGCTCTGTCTACAGTTTGCTTTTCAAAATACTGATTATTCAACTCCACTGTAGAAAAACAAAGAACACTTTGTATGCAATACATGATGGTAATAATTCATTTTAAGGTATGTTCCGTAACCGTGTAATTACTAGCAAAGACTTACTTTTGAATCCGTACGATAATTTCTCATTCTTAGAGTGCTGGGGCCTGCATTATAAATGTTTCCACCAAGTGGAATACCTCTTCTCTGTTCAGATACTGGTCCGTAGTTTACCTGCATATAAATAGGCAAATATAAAGCATTTGACACTGTCCCCCACAGAATTCTCATGGAAAAACTGGCTGCTCATGGCCTGGATGAGCGTAGGATCTGCTGGATCGAGCACTGGCTGGAAGGATGATCCCAAAGGGTGGTGCTCAATGGAGTTCAATCCAGCTGGTGGCTGATCACAAGTGGTGTTCCTCAGGGCTCAGTACTGGGGCCTTTCCTTTTTAATATCTTCATTGATGATGTTGATAGGGACATAGAAAACACTATCATAAGTTTGCAGATAACACTAAGTTGGGTGGGAGTGTTGATCTGCTTGAGGGCAGGGATGCTCTACAGAGGGACTTGGATAGACTGGATAGATGGGCCAATGTTACTGGCATGGCCTTCAATGAGGCCAAGTGCCAGGTCCTGCACTTGGGCCACAAGTTGACGGGCGGCTGAATATGANTGTTTAAGAGTAGATTAGATGTGGTGTTGAGGGATATGGTGTAGGGGAGAACTTGTAGAGTAGGGCTGATGGTTGGACTTGATGATCCCAAGGGTCTCTTCCAACCTAAATGATTCTATGATTCTATGAAATGCACCATAAGATGCATGTCAATTAAGTGTACTTCTATTGTGCATAAAGAACAATAAAATGTTATTCTTCACGCCAGGATAATGCAACAGAAGAAATGGTATGGTATGGTATGGTATGGTATGGTATGGTATGGTATGGTATGGTATGGTATGGTATGGTATGGTATGGTATGGTATGGTATGGTATGGTATTAAACTCTAAAGCATACAAAGCAAAGCAAATTATTCACCTACATCAAATGTTTCAGTTTCCAGGAAATCCATCTGAAAAAAGCCCTGTCTTTTTTCAACATCAGCAGTGACAAGTGAGCCAACAGGGGCTGGCTGCTCATATGAATGATGTGATTTAATATACAGCCAGAATTTCTTGACTACTCCCTTCAGACTCAGGATTTTCAGGTGATCTCTAACCTCTACCTGACACTGCCCAGAAACCATGTCCAGAAGACATCAGATGCTTTCATTCCCCTGTGACTGAACCCTAGAGAACTTTAATGTATGTGTTACTTTTGCAGGCTCATCTTCAGTTTAAATCAAAGAGATGAGTTTAAATCAAAAACTCTATGTCTTATTTAGCCAATGAAATCAGAAATATGGGTTTCATATGAGATATAAGTTCTGTTCATCAGTTGCATTTTAATCACAGGACCAATTATGCTCTAATTCTATAATACTTTAAACTCAAGACTACGCATTTCACAAAAGGAAACAAAAACTTGTTAGCAGAAGAAATACTCAGCCATTTAAACAGGATATGCTTATGGAATGACAATTAAATGGTGCTTTTCTAATAGTAGCACAGTGAATGGTATCATAATTGAGAACTATGCTGTTTCTTGCCTCCAGCTATCTCAGCTCAGATCTTTCATAGCAGAGGAACTTCGGATCCTGAGGGAAATTTCCTTTTCTTTTTTTCAAACTATTGTACTGAAAATAAAAGCACTGGGAGGTCACAGGGTTACATGGAAAACAGCAGATTAATTTATTCAACCTAAATAGCAAAAGGCATATTTTAGCATAAGTTAAAAATAGACTCATTTTAAGCACTTTTTCAATCTAGTGTCTGATTTTGCATGTTGCTGTATTTCTGCCCAATGTGTTCTCACGCTAGAAACTGGCAGGCTGTTGTTGACAACTTCTCCAGGTAAACATGCACAGAAGTATACACACGCTCCTGGTTCTTTTGCAAAAATGCATGCACGAGGTAGGAAGTCCTTCCCTTTCTATACCCATTCCTAGGCACCACCTAATGGCTGCTAAGCCTGCTTTCTTACTGGCAGGTCTTTTAGGTAAGGAAAAACCATTTTCTTTTGGATCCAAAAATCTTTTGGATTTCTCTGTATGCACAGGCCAGCAGTTATTGGAACTAGAGAAACGCAATGGATTGATTTCCCACTTACACTGTCACTCTTCAGTGTTTAATATGTATCTATGTAATATAATCACCTGTAGCAAATACATGGTGCTTTTGGAATAATCACAGCTATTGTAGATTTACCCTACAGGTAGGTACATTGGAAAATAAGTTAGTACTCCCAAAATAAGGATAACCATTTAAAAGGATGTAGTAAACACCATGCTTGCACTGGCAGATGTATCTGCATTGCGAAGTTTGCTCCTCCCGCCTACTAACCTAGTGCAATGGGATGAAGGGACTGGTTTGAATTTCTTTATCATGGTGTCACTTATTTCAGAACTGGCTTTCTGCTTTTGTCATGCTCCTATGTAACGATCAGACGACTAATTGATCCCTCTGTTTGTTAGGAATGGCTTCAGAGTAGAGTGTGCCTAGCAGGGTGTCTTTGAAGAATTAATAGTTTTACTTTAAATGCAACAAAGCCTGATTTTGTTAGTTTTCAGTGTATGTGGCAATGCCATACTTTCACCAGAGTATCTGGGGGAAGCAGTTGTCAATTCTGTATTGGTAAACTGATAACAGAAACAATGTGGACAAGTACTGGACAAGCAGATCACTGCCACACATGATTTGTGCTGCTGTTATTTCTGGGCTTGTGGTATTTTTAGCTGCTGGCAATGCCTGCCATGGTAGAGAGGACTGGTAGATACAAACGGAAATAATACTTTGAAAAGGGTGTTATTTTTATACTGAACTTCTCAGATTGCTCAACTGATGTGCCTTGGTGTGACACTGAACACAGTCAAAGAAACAGTGTCTGTCACAAGACTGTAAGAGCCGCCACACTGGCCAAACCAGACAGCCATCTATTTTAGCATTCTGTACAGTGGCCAGCTGTGACTGTCCAGAGAAATAATATAAGGAACAGCATAATTCAAAGTGGTCCTTTTTTCTGACAATCAGTTGTTAAAGCATTTTGGACCACTGAACTCAATAGCAGACAACAGACATATCCTTCCTTTTAAAACAGATCTATACTTATGATTTCCAAAGCCTCCTCTAGCATCGAGTTCAGCAATTCAACTAAGCAACATGTGGGGAAAAAAAATAAATTCATTTGTTTCACATGACCAGCTTCTGAGAAACAATAAAGCACTTTATACCACTGATATTATGCCCTATCAGCCTTTAATCAGCTCTTTTCCATGAAAGAACGTCCTATTTGGTTTTCCTTGTATAGTACCTGTTAATTGTTTCTGATCACTACTGTTACCATCTCAGTGTCTTATCCAGTGCTACTACATTGGTCTTTGAGACAAAGGACCAGAAGTGCATGTATTTCAGATTGGTTCAGCGGCATTGTGATATTTTCCTATTTTGTTCTCTATTCACTTAAGAAAACGATTGTAATATTCAGTTTATTCCTCATATTTTAATTTAATTTTCTACTAGTTCTTTACTAGTACTTTACATTAATTTCATTCAGTTTGCCACCCACAGAGTCAGACTTCCTGTGCAGTAGTTCCTCACATCCTTAGTTTTTAAAAACTGGTGGCATGTCCATCATCTGCTCTCCTGACCGACTGAAATGATAGGTTACACATCACAATTTTCAAGTGAGGAATTCTATGTTTAAAATTCTTGAATGACCATTCCATGCCCTGGCAGTAGTTTGATATTTCTTTAACCGATTTTTTCCACGGGCTTTTCTAACAACGTGTCAGTGTGAGAGAGTTCTCCCATTACCCATCTCAGATTTCCCTGCTATATCAAGGTAGTTCCATTCCATCAGGAGACATTCTCACCCAATGGCTGTAGTTTGATCTCCTTCAATTTTTCCCAGCTACATCTCGTGTGCTGTTTAGAATTAAATGCACGCCTTTATCAAATAGGAAAAGGACTCCAAATTGAGAAAAGTCGGAAAGAAACTGGCTGTTTAGAGGATGATATGACAGAACTGCAAGAAGTACTAATAAAGAAACAAGAGTGAATGAAAAAGAAGAGAGGGATACGCCAACCTGAAATTTCATAAATCATGAAATTTTTTGAACAATGTACATTATGTAGAGAAATGCACTTTTTTGACACATTAATGTTGTATTCATAGACATTGGATAGAAAAAAATGATCAGGAAATGCAAGTAAAAATTTACATAATTATTTTGTACACTATATAAATAAATCATGACTTTTCTGGACTTAGTCTAAAGGTAACTCTCCCATTTACCAGAACTACTCAGAATTAAGTAATGCCGTATTTGAATAACCACTCAGAACAAAAGACTGGTAGGAGCATGGCTATTGCTCAGAATGAGTTTTCCTCCCTTACTGACCTGTAATGGTTGCTGCAAAGAGAGAATTCCAGTGCGTATCTATCCATTTCATCCCAGTCCTCTTTTCATTCATTTCTAGTAGTGACGGATTGCCAACAACAAGGTTTATTGGATAGGCTGTGAATCTGAGCAAGTGATGTTACGTATTCCGTACTCTGTTCTCTGTAGTTGAAGAAAATCCCAAGGAAAGAAAAAGAAATCAATCCAACCTCTAGAACTTACTTGCATTCAAAGCTATGGGAATGGAATAAAGAAAATTTCATCATCACAACTCTATGTGTACTCCCTCCACAGTACCAGTAATTGCTTCTTTGCCAGTTTGGCTGACTGGCTAACTAGTCTTAATTGTACTGTAGCCAAGGACAGTGTGGAAGCACATTCAATTTTTGTTTTGTCTCTAGTCTTTCCATCTCCACTTATTTCACACTTTAAAATCTGTACAAAGTGTTGCTTTAAAAAATTTCTTTCTGATTTCCACTGCTTTGAGCTCTCCAGGCCTTGGGTTTGATTCTTTCTTACAAGCTGGCTCCCTCCCTCTTTTTGTTGTTGTTTTTTTAACACTCACACTTCCACACACTTCTTTTTAAGTTTATCCATGTTAGTGCATGAAAGAAGATACATTCAAGTATAAAGGAAGTTCTCTTCACAGTAGGCTTTCTTTCCCTTGATCTCAGTGAGGACTCGGGCTCTTGAAATAGGATTTATCTGACTTTGAAGCACCAAAAGCTGTGTCTGAAGTCAGAGTTCGCCTTTCTGTTTGGCCCTCAAATTCCCAGTGTTCACAGAATAGTTGGAGTTGGAAGGGACTTTTGGAGACTGCCTAGTCCAAATCCCCTGCACAAACCGGAACCCACTAGAAAGGGCTGCTCTGGATCTTGTCCAGTCTGATTTTTAGCATTTCCAAGGATGGAGAGTCCAGAGGTGGTGTTTTACCACCCTCATAGTAAATCTATTTTTCTCATGTTTAAATGGAATTTCCCGTGTTTCCTTTTGTGACTCTTGCCTTTGTTGTGTGCTTTCAACACCGCTTCTAACCTTACCAGGCTCCTCTGCCCTATGCAAGTAACCACCCAGCTCTCGCAGAGGTCAGTAGGGATACAAATGTAAGTGGAGTGGCACTTCAGTTTCCTAAGGAGCTTTGTCAGGTTGGCACATTGAATCAGGTTACAAGTGCCCTTCTTCAGTTTTCAGACGTATGTGTAGCTACTTCAGTTTTCCAAACCCAGCTGTTGCTGGGCATGCTGACCATTGGCAGTACAGTCTACTAGTCAGAGCACTCACCCAGAAAGTGCAAGCCCTGTGTTCGACTTCCTTTGCAGTGAGGCGAGCACGTCGTTGTCTCCATCTTTCCTATGGCTGAAATGCTTGCTGTTAGCTGTGCATGCAGGGAAATGAAGCCAGAAATACAGCACGCATGGGGGAGCACGATGGTTTAACGTGATAGCACTGCAGGGGGAAGAGAGAGTCCTAAGTTCCTGGCTGATGGCTGGAATTGGGTTTCATTTCTTACCTCAGTGACTAATAACAATACCCCTAAGATCAGAGTTCTACTATTAAGCTTCAAAGGCATTGTGCTGTGAGTGAGAGCCCAGAATGAAGAGCTTGTACTCAGAAGATGGACTGATTTTGTAACTACAAGAGGGAACAATTCAGGCCGCAGCAATCAGAGCAAGATTGTCAGTACATCTGCAGTGTACACAAGCATGAGTGGCACCTGCACAGTTGCTTGTTTTTCCTTTAAAGGAAGAAATGTCAGACTGGTACCACTGAAACGAATAACTGGGCCTGAAATTAATAAGTCAACTATCAAGATTTTAGCATTCCTGAAAGGTATGCATACTTTTTCCATGAAAGAACTGTCTTACGGAGCTATGTAGGCACATTGGTAAGTCACCTGCTCCCAGCATGATCAGCTCTAAATCCTGGTGTTACTCTCTGATACCAGCACAGTGCCTGCTCATGTAGGATAAAACAGTGCGGTGTCAAGCAAACCCCGAATTCTTTCCTGCCTCCCCAGATAGGTTGGCTGTGGCTCACATGGTATCAGGTGCACAGAACAGGGATCTCTCTCCTCTCCACAGGAGAGAGCTGGGATTTTCAAATGTGCCTTGGGGATATAAGGGCCTGAATATGTCTAATTTCCCAAATGAATTCCCATTCATAAATGCTGTAAACTTTAGGAAGTGTATTTGAGGTGATTTGTCCTCCTGATTTAAAATGATAAATCCTTATCTAGATGCTACTTTCCTTAGTGATTTGAACACAACTGATGACACTACTATATGCTTACATTTTCAACAAATGCCCAGTCAGGGTAAATTCCAACTTCAACCAGTCAAAACCAGTTATTGCAGAATTATCCTTCTTAAGTCTGAGTGAGAGATGTTTATCTTAGTGATTATGTTAACCTCCTCCTAAACAATGATACCATGTACACTTTTAGCAGTAGAAATAGTTTGCTTTACAAGATAAATCTCACCAAAATCCACAATATTTTCCACACAATTAAAGTAACTCCACACAGGTTCTTTTCATATACAAGGGATACATCATCAAGAGCCAAAAAATCCATAAAAAATGTAAACATTTTCAAAACCTCCCTACTGTTAGCATTTCCCTTTGTTCTTCCTGAATTTTACATTCATAAAAGTCTACCTACAGCTTACATGTGCTGAGATTATCAGGCTGTGCAGAGTCACACAAACCAGCTAATGCCCATTTCATGTATTGCACACAAAATATATGCTTAAGAAAAGGACTAAATGCTCTTACCTGTATGTTGAGGGACTGCTCAGAATCTGAAAGTGTAGACTGTGTTTGATTGCAAGTGATTAATGCTATTTGCAATATTATTATACATTAATATATGCTATATTATCTATATTATAATATAATATATATTGCATTAAATATCTGCATCCTTCTAACTTCAAACCTTATTTTCCCCATTTAAAGTACCAAAGTCATACAAGAACCATTGCAGTCTCTAGAATCACTACTGTCATTTCCACATCAATGCTTCTATATCCATTTTTACCTAAGGAAAGCAAAGCAAAGAGTTAAAATTTGCCTATTAATTTTTAGCATTTCTGTGGCCAAATTGCAATCTTAATTTTGAAAAATTCCTTATACCTGCTATTTGAAAGACCACAAGACAATACAATCTGTGTGGTAGCTTCAGTTTAAAGTGTTCATAAATGAGCTTAAAATTCCTCATTGATTAACAAGTTCATGTTAACTATAGCAATCTCACTATTAGAGGCAGAATCCACGGCATGGTTAGCACTTCCATTTTAACATAATGCATTAAGTTACATGATTACAGCATATACCCCGTAATTTCTTTAAAAATATTAATGAAAATCACCTTTCCTCAAAGCACCAACCTAATACCATTACTACAGCTGGAGATGGGGTAGAAGAAAAGTCCTCTAGCTATTCACAATTTTATTTTAGTTTATACTTGCCTTTCTGACATGCAAATAGGCAAGAAATTACATAGAAACTCCAATGTTCCATTCCTTGCAAAGTGACTTCAAACCCTGGTTTCTGCACTGCAGCAGGAGTTAAAGTCTGGTGGTCTGAATTTTTATGTTTCACTTTTGATTTCAACAGCTACACCAAAAAGAAATTCAGATGTAACATAAAATTTGCTGCTAAGTTAACCATGCAGAATCACCCTACACATGCTTGTAACCACACTTAAAAATAACGTAGCTGCTTTTTCTCTTAGAAAACTGATCTGGTTTGATCTTTTAAAACAAATAATTTTGAAATAGCACTGTATAAAACTTAAAATTATTATTTTTATTTAGCCAAAGTTTCGGAATTGGAAGGACAATTCAGGCTTAGGGTACACTGCTTTTCAAAGATCTTGATTATAGTTTCCCTTTCCAGGAAGGAAGAATCAGTAAGTATGTGAACAGCTCACATCCCAGAAGGTTTTTGCTGACCAGCCTCTCCTTGTCCACATTTCAAATTACCTTTCTTAGCTCTTCACAACCCACCTTGCTTTATGTGTCTTTTTCTATTTTCATTGTGCATTTTCTGGATACTATTGGAACGTGACATTAAATACTAATAATCTCCATAATATGTGATTTAGGGAAAAGCTCTTGTGGCACCATGTATTCTGTGAAGACTTGAAATCTGGCAGAAAGACTATCTTTGCATGACAGATGGGCCTTTTGCAGTCCTACGTGAATCCAACAAATGTCAGTCTTTCCGAAAGGACAACTTTTCATACACTCAGAAAAAAAAGACTGCTTCAATTTCACCATTTCAGCAGCTAAAAATCACCAAAGAACCTGTAATCACTGACAGTGGTGGCTCAGAAATGCAATGCACTTTGCTGTACGGATAATGCTTTCCTAGATTGTCCTGTGTCCCTCACTGCCTTTACTGGCACAGGCAACACAGAAGGCAGGACTACAGTTTGTTGTGAAGAAGGCCCTAAAGCACAGCGGAGAGCAGTACCAGAGCTCTGGGTTAACTTTCTTGTTGGGGCTCCGGTACTGTGCCTGTAGTAGCTTAGAAACACAAGCAGGCTATTTTTATGGAAAGTCTGTGCTTTATTAGCCCAAATAATACAGCTGCAGAAAGCAGGCTTTGGGGGCCATGAGCTCTTTTTAAGGTGACTTTATTACCTCTGATTCCAAATTTTACCTCAATTAACATCACCACTACTCAGGCATACCTACTACGAGAGTTAACAACATAATACGATTATGGAAAAATGCAACTGCCTGTTCTGTACAAAGAATTATCATTTCTATACATAGAATGGTCTGTCAAGGAAACAGCTATGCAAGATGGCAAATTTGAAAGAAAATGCCCATAATTTAAAAGGAGACATATGCCTACAATCAACAGGAAACAAATACAAGAAAGAATATTACTTAAAAATCACATTAGATACAGGAATCATGCGTGTGCAGCGGTGCTGCATCCTTTGCATTACTTCTCATGAATTATATATATACTAAAATGCTGATTAAAAGATGATGATTATATACCAAACTGAAAAAAATGAAGAGCTAATCAACCTTACTACCTGGATTTCAAATTACTTAAATCAGAAAAGTCCATTGAAAACCTGCCTGTTTGGCAGCTGGAAATGAATAAGCAGATACTCAATTTCCTGTGCAAGATTCAATTTCTCCTTCTGCAAAAGGTACAAAATAATAATAAACGAGTGCTGCAAGTGTCATAATTATTTCAAAAGACTTTGATAATATGATAAATTCATGTATAATATTGATTCCTTAGACAATATTATGTACCTTTTTGAAAGATTAACACTAGGTTCCTTGTCTTGACTCGCCGTCTTTAATATTATGAACATTTACTGAAAGCTTCAAAAAATAATCTGTCACAAAATGAAAACAGAAAATATACAGTGTCACAACTGCCTGAAAATAGGAAGTATTTATTTTTCAGAATTAGGTTAACAAAACTACTTCATATTACTTAGTTTTAAGATGTCCAATAGGACACCATAGGCCTTCACCCAGAAATAAACCCACTGTTGTGGGAACTATTAAAAGCGATTTGTTAAGATGACATTCACAAGTGACGGGTCATCACAGACTTGGAGAGGGAAAAAAATAATAAATATTGCCAAGAGCTGTTGCTTTGTTCCCTCCATGCATCATTTGACATCCCTAAGGTCCACCCTAGAGTATTCAGATAAAAACCCAGGAGCTCCCCTCAGAGACAAACAACCTGGAGAGTAACCTACGCTTGAAACTGTACAGCTAAGCACCCCCCTGGGAAAGTGCAGTACTGTATGGGGAGGACACAGGGGACATCTCCATGAGTCAGCTAGGCAGGTGTAGGATCAGACTGATCCTGCAACCAGCTGCTCTCTACTGCTTTACAAATGATTGACACAAAAATGGTAAGATCCGTGTCTAAAAATACAGCTTACTACGGGTTTTAAGCATCCGAACTAAATTGCTTCCACTATCCAATGTCAAAGTTCCTTTTATATGCACACAAGCACTGTTTTCACACAACATCCTAGCAGCTGAATCAGAAGCAAACTTTCTTTAAATAGACACTCCTAAACAGAGCAAGACCATGCTGAGTAATAAATGTAAAATTTCTCCACAAGCAGAAACTTACCATCAGAATGTCTGTAATTCCAGTTATAGAGATAGAGAGCACAGTATTATTCATACCGTGTCCCAGATGCCATCATGCAAATAGTGTTGATAAAAATCAAACAACCAGAACAGACCGAATAAACTAAGAGAGACAATAAACATATCCAAACATTTCTCTTACCGTTTGGTACAGCCATTTAAGTGCTGATCTTTAACCTTGATTCTTGAAGGAGACTTACAAAATAACTTCAGAAGAAGCAACTGGGAGCTCATATTCATAAATCTACTCGATAGAGCAAACTGAAGATACTGTTTTGATAACGCATGATAGATTTTCCCACAAGTTACTTTTGCTCTTCTGATGACCCTTTGGTTCCACCCCTACAAACCACCCTGCCCCCTTTTCTTTTCTTTAGTTCTTATAATCATTAAACAAATGTAGTTAAAATTAGAACAGTTGATCTCAGGTTATACTTCACTTGAAATAGAATTGCTTTTGTTTCACATTCAGAGACGCTCTGTGTATTATAAAATAAATAAATAAATTCTATTTACCTTTTTACCTCCCCAATCTTATTAGCTTGGTATAATCTCCTTACCAGATTTGTGTAGCTATATCATCGTGAAGTCAAAATTTACTGCCATCCAGTGGCATTACACAGGTTTTTTGTCAGATTGAACCACTTAGCTACACTGGATTTGTGCATGAGGAAACAAACACCTACAAAGTAAAAAATTAAACAAACAAAAAAGCCCCTGAGCAACTGACATTGACATGAAAGAGAGATTTATTTTTAAAATCTCTCCTCTGCTGTTAGACTTGTTTAAGAAATACATTTTCTTTCACAGAACAGGTAAAACTAATATTAGCATGAGAAGAACAAATCAGAATGATACCTGGAAATTCTGAGACTTCTAATGCTTCAGTACAGCAACTTACCGAACTGCTGCCTGAGACCCAAGTAAAGGCTGGTTGAGACCACTGGAATAAAAAGGAAGCTCATTTCAAACTTCTGTGTCTTATCTGTTGCTGTTACTGTACTTAGCTTCTACAAACACACAGGTTTACTTCTTTTACCTAGATTTATCAACAAGAGTCATTTTGACATAAACCCATCAGTTGGCTTCAGATTTATTTTGCAACTGGAAGAACAACTTATGTCAAGCCCGAGTCCTTTACTAGCAACATGGTAGATTTCTTATTATTATCTGATGCAAACCGTCTTTGCTTAACTCTCTACAAGAAAAAAGAAAAGAGTGTCCTCATCTCAAATTCAATTTACAGTGGCATCCCGAGCAATATTCAGTTTGAGGAGCTGTGAGCAGCTTGCTCTGGGGCTTGTTTTGCAAGATGTTTACTCAGCACGCATACTTTTGCGGGAAGGGTAGGAATGGTACTTTAAAGCAAAAAAGTTAAAAATAACTTAAACACAGGAACCAGAAGAGGGACAAAAGAAGGATACACACACACACACATATAATAAAGTTTGAAGGTGTAAATTGAAAGATTTTTAGCTGGCTGTCTCTTGAGTCTAACAATCAAATGCATGCCCCTCAAATGCTAATTCTGCCTTTCATCTCCTGAGCTGCTATTTTTTTCCACACGACTTTATCAGGTTTTGTAATGATAAGTAAGCAACGGCAAAAGCAATGCATTCTGCAAAAGCATTCCGAAAAAGTGAGGTAAATTTCAACACAACATACTTGCAGTAGTGTGCTGGTTTGAGCTGGGGTGGAGTTAGTTCTTCATAGTAGGTAGCATGGGGCTATGCACTGGATTTGTGCTGGAAACAGTGTTGATAACACAGGGATGTTTTTGTTACTGCTGAGCAGTGATTACCCAGCATCAAGGCCTTTTCTGCTGCTCACACTGCCCTGCCAGTGAGTGGGACAGGGATGCACCAAAGGTTGGGAGGGGGCACAGCCAGGACAGCTGACCCCAACTCATCAAGGGGATATTCCATAGTATGACATCATGCCAACATATAAAGAAGGAAGTGGGGGACATTCAGAGTTAAGGCATTTGTCTTCCCAAGTAACTATTAGTTATGGCGGAGCCCTGCTTTCCTGGAGAAGGATGAAACTGCCCATGGGAAGCGGTGAATGAATTCCTGGTTTTGCTTTGCTTACGTGCACAGCTTTTGCTTTACTTATTAAATGGCCTTTATCTCAACCCACAAGTTTTCTCACTTTTACTCTTCTGATTCTCTTTGCCATCTCACTGGTGTAGAGTGAGAGAGTGGCCACATGGCACTTAGTTGCTTTCTGGGCTTAAACCATGATACACAGTTCGGATAAATCACCTGGCTCTGAAATACAGTGTTAAAGAGCATGTTAAAGGTATTCTTAAATGACCTGGTGATTTTACCTACATGTTATCCATCCACTTACTACACTACTTATGTCCTGTTCTGAGCTTTCTGGTTGTGGGAGCATACCTTTTTACATGTCTACAGTTATTGGTGTAGAGTGGGATTACACTTTTATTTCAGTTGTTTTCACATTTCCCATTAGGTGGGAGCAGTCACTTTTATTTCCACTGTAGACACTAGAGTCTCTAACATATCACCTCAGAAGATCATAGAATGGTATATGAAACTGGTTTGCCAAATATTGAAGTTGTTCATGCTAATAAGACACATAAAAGGCAGATATACCCCTAAGTAGCACACTGTTACAAGTCACAACTAGTTTAATGAGATGAAAGCCTTATGTTGTGGATTTCCTGCCTGATGTCTATTAAAGCATATGTGCAGGTTGTTACTTCCCCCTCACTGGCACATGGGTTGGCTGTCTTTTTTTAACCAGTGATTTTCTAAAACTTGTAGAAAAATGATGTTGCTCCACTGGTCTATAAGGCATAGCTGAACTCACCAATGCATGGGAAAGCTGGTGGGTGACGACAAACAGAGGCAACATGACTAATACTTTCTCTAGAAGTAACTTGGAAATCTCCACAGACTGTGTCATAGCAAAGGTAAGACTGAAAGATCACCCTGGGTTCTTCCAGAATTATGATGCACAAGTCCACCATTTCACTTTTCAAGGGACTACCTAGCAAATCCTTCATCTCCAATAACAGCTCAGCACACCTGCTTTCCGAGGATGTTTTACAGCCTTCATAGTACAGTCAGATGCATAACCCTTTTGTATAGTGTCATGTTTTCCCTTGCCCTGGACAACAGTCAGCACAAATTCTGAGGCAAGGGATGACTTGCTAGAGATTGGAATAAAAGCCATCGACAAACTGAATAACGAGAGCAGGTGCATTCCTGCTCAGTGCCTCAGGTGCCTATCTAGAAAACAATAAAAATAACAAATACATGTTTCTGGAAGTGCTATGAAAAATATTAAGTATTACTTTAATAATTTCAGTATCACTGAATTGCAGTAATTTTTGTATTACCACAGTGTCTAGGAATCCTAATAAAGGGCTGAGATGTCCCCCTTTGGTTTGTGTTGTACTAAACCAGAGTAAATATATAAAGACACAACGGATAGCTGAAGACTGGAAACAATAAGATACTTTTCAGCATGAGAGGCAATGGTTTCCACATAGCAGCAGTCTGAATACACTCTCAATAGCAGAGCTGTGTGTGCAGAGGACTGCTTTGAGGAGGAATTTGAGAAATGATAATAAGACAGGTCTGTAAGCACCTGTATATTCTTCCAAGAACGAAAAGTAACGCTGGAGAAAGAAAAAAAGGTTTAGTGGAAAATTCAACAAATATATGCAAATGGGCATCATAGGTATACTGTAAATAATGGATGAGACAAGCTGAAGTAAGGAAAGCCTATAATGAGATTTCATACTAAGGAAAAACTGCTCATGTTCAGACTAACAGTAGAGGGGGAGAGCAGAGAGACACGAGGAAATGCAATTTCAGTTTTTACTCATCAGCGCTGAGTGTATGTAAAGGCGTAAACTTTCTCTGACTTTGCTTAACACAGAAAATAATTTAATAATCAAGAGAAAAGATAAGTCCTGAGACTTTCAACTTTGGGTAGGAAGAAAACCCGAACCTGGGGGTAATAGTGGAAAGAACTTGCAGGATTGAGACAAAGCCTTCAGGACAAAGTAAGACACAATCAAGACAGAGGGGCAAGCATTGTCTAGATGAGAAAGGAAGTTGCAAGGACATCTGGGAAGAAATAGGTGAGAAGTTTAGCAGATTTTTTAAAAAAATCATTTTAGCCCTGAAACATATCATAGACACAAGTTAACACTTTATCCAGAGAGAAAGTCTGGATAGTTACATCTGTCCAAAGACAGACATTTAAAGTTAGGTGAGAAGAACTTTGCACTGTAAAAATGTTTTTTTCTGTTCCTTGACTACAAAGAGCTGAAGCAATGAGCCAGGAGTAATACCCACATTGTACATAAACAAATCCAGAGATGAATCCCGCCTAAGAGAAAAACAGCTGACATCAGGTCTGCCGTCTCTGTAAAAAGCTATAGCCCTTTGGAAAAAACAAATCAAGCAACTCTTTCCCCCAACGCATAAGGAGATACTGGTTTCAACAAACTATGTATAACTTGCCTTAAAGAGGAAGGTCTCTGCTGAGAGCCCTTGTTTTGGAAGCATATGCTCAAAAGGCCTTTGCTATACAGTTTGGTCTGTTACACCACTATCCATTTTTGCCTCCTCTATTTGTTTCCTATATTAAATAGCCCAAGACTTCTGAATGTCTTTTCCCATCTCTAACATTATTTCATTTGGGATTTTTTTAATATTGCTTTTTTCCCTCTTTAGGCTTTGTTGGTTTGGGTTTGTTTTCAAAGGAATAACATTGAGAAGAGTAAGAATATATGAGATACAAAATGCATAAAAATATAGATAATATACTTCTACTTATTTATCTGGCTACGTCTAAATTTTAATTAAAGCATTATACCAGACTGTTTCCTTGACTAGACTGATGTTGCAAAAAGGACACAGGAGTCTGCAGAAAGTAATTTGATAAATTATAGCTAACTCAGATCATAGCAGTTCTTTCACCTATTCATTGCTTTTCACTTGTTAGATTCATTGTACATTTGTAAAGGCCCAGAGAACTACACTCACCATGAACTGTAGCACTGCAGGTGAGAGCCATGTCTACCACATCATTAGCACAAGAAGATTTTGACAATGTGATATTTATTGCATAAGGTATTACAGCATCAAGGTCTTCAGGGGATATTTTTCCAGTAAGTTCCCACCTGAAGAACGGGTTCTGTGGAAAAGAAATGTCCAGCTGCTTAACAGATAAAGCACGAATAAGTTGTATGAATATGAACCAGACTTGAGATATTATGGATCTAGGGACTAAGGGACTATGGACTAAGACCAGAAACACAATAGATAGGAGGTTAAGTAGAGTGAGTATGTAAAAAAACCCAATTAAGTAGCTTTATCTCTAGTACGAAAGGAAGAATACACTTACTAACACTCCAGTGCTGTTTCTTTTCTTGATATGTGTAAGACCAAGCTTTTAAGATGGAGAACTCAAATTCATTAAACATGTTTCTGTCACAGAATCAGCATACATACTGCACAAAAAAGCATCTATGTAACATTTAAGAGCTTGTTTCTTAAGTTCTATTTTACATACATCTGAACACTATGCAGATTGTAAAGTTAACCTTAAGAGCTGCCAGACCCGAAGCCTCATGCCTGCTGTGGCTGAGATTGGATATCAATGGAAAGAGGTTTGTGATAGTACGCTGATTTTAAGTCTCTGATTTCAACTTATAACAGGACTAGGCCTTACCTTATTCTCATCTCTAAGAGTATCCAGTACTGGTTCTCCAGTGGTAAGCATATTTAACACCTATTGGATCAACGTCTGCTTGAATTTGAAGTTAGTATTAACAAAATGTTTCAATCTTATAAAATACCATAGAAGAATAATATTCACAGAAGGGACGTTTTCTCCTGTGCCATCAGGTCTCTTTTTCAGGAGTACTAATTAATGAGCAAGGACATCAGTACCTAGTTAGGGAAAAATATGTAGCTGAACAATTAATTTAAAATGCTAATTGAATATGAGGAACACAAGAAGTCAATATACTCGGGTGTTTTACAAGTAAACCAGTACTTAATAGAAGGGAAGGGTCACTTTCTTCCGCCTGCTGACAATGCTTTACCTAATGGTGCCACAGATACTAGTAGCCTTCTTTCCAGCAAGGGCACACTGCTGACTCCTGTTCAACTTGGTGTCTACTGGACACACAAGGTCCTTATCTGCAAAGCTGCTTTCCAGACCGTGAGCCTCCAGCACGTACTGACTGGTGCCTGAGGTTGTTCCTCCCCAGGCACAGGACTTTACACTTCCCTTGGTTGGAATGCATGAGGTTCCCATCAGCCAGTTTCTCCAGCCTGTTCAGGTCCCAGGTCCCTCTGGATGGCAGCACAACCCTGTTGTGCACTGGGTACGACTGAGCACATTGCCAGAGAGCCCATCAGCACACCATTACAGGACTGGAAATTACTTTTACATTGGAATGGCATGCACTTGTATTCGGGTTAGATGGCGAAGCACCTCTGGTGCCTGACGTGATAAGCAAGAGACATGAGACTCAGGAAACAACAAGGAATTAGGGACCAACATGAGAAAGACAAATTAAACTGGAGTGAGCAAAAGAACGCATTGTCCTTGTTTATATAAAAAATATAAAAATCACTAAGTTACTCACCATTCTATTAGGAAGTAAGTTGTATGTCACCTTGAGCCTAAGCTGTTCCAAAATGTTTTGTGAAGATAAACTTCCTCTTCCAGCATTTAAGCTTAACTATTACATCTCACAAGCGATTTTGTAACTATCACTTGTGCTGCTTTATCAACAAATCAACAGAACTGACAAGGTCAACTTGCCTCTTATATGGGAGCTCCTGAAGACAGTGGAGCCATCTTTAAAACTGTTGCAGCTGTGATACAGAAAATCAGTAATTCCATTTGTTAAAACAAAACAAAACTTCCAGATTTCAAAGTCTAACAATCTATGAGAAGAGGCTTTATTCTTTCTATCAGCCTTACAAGAAATGAAAATATTTCACAACATTTTAACATTTGAATTGAAGACTTCTGCTTTCTGCTTGAGATTTTTGCCTTTGACACCTGGGTGACTGCAAGCAAGTCAGCTCTCAGACCAGCCCTGTTTCCTATCCAACACTGCCTCACACTGCGTTGCTTATTGTGAGACAGGGCGAGTGTAGGAAGTTGTAACCAACAAGTAGGACAAGGGATTCAGTCCACGTTTGCCTGCCTTTGTGTGGCTTTAGACAAGTTATCAGTTCTCATACATCACATACTCTGCATCCATCTCAGAAAACATCAGAACAGCTTGTGTTTACAAAACACTTTGAGGTCTAGGAAAGAAGGTATAGTACAGATGTAAAGTCTGATGCCCTGTCTCCTTTAGCAAATCCTCCTTTACACCTCTGTGCTTCCTCTCTTTATTTTTCTTACCCCTCATTTCAGTTTTATCCCCCTTATTCCATGCATTTAAAATATTCCCCCTTCTTCATAGTGCAACTGCAATGTAGGCAGCAGGAGAGACCATTTCTTTCTCCCCACTGTACCTGGTCAGACATCTCCACCATCTTGTCTGCATTCTGCTGGGCTGGCAGTGAGCCACCATGGCTAGGCTGGGACACATTGGCCTGCCTGAGACAACTGTTGGCAGTTCCAACCATCCTCTGTTCCTGGGGAAATGGAGCCACAGATACCCCTAAGAGCAAACTCAAGGGCTGTCAGATCTGTCTCCTTTCACCCCTTGAATAACAATCTTGCCTCAACAGCTTCAGTCACCATGGAATTGACACTCACCTGCATTTCACTTCTGACCCTGGGAAGGCCAACAGTAGCAGTTTGTGTTTTCCCTTTAGCAATTTAAAAAGGTCAACAACCAGAACTTCCAGCTGCCAACTTTTACTTCATGGGGATTAACACATCTCACTTCACCCTGCAAACAATTAGATATGTGCTCACAGCCAGCTGAATGGAGGGGTTAGCAACATCTGAAGCAGTCCTCACACATCTGCTTGCAATCATCTGATCATACTGTTAATTGGTATGAGCTACATTATTTCTTCTGACAGGCTTATAACAGATTTCTTGTACTCCAGAATATATGTGGCAAAGAGCAAAATCTGAAGAGAAGAGCTAAAGCCTCTATATTTTAAAGATGCATTTATTTTATAAGTATTTTACCTTCTATAGACAATGAGAAAAGATCACAGCATCAGCCCGTTCTCAACACTTAGCATTTTTCCCCCCTCTCACAGAACACAGAGAGAGCCAAGGGTGGACGCAAGTTACTGTGGCATATACAGCTGTGCTGCAATACACTGCCAGCAGAACTGTAGGCAGCTCTACTAGCTGAGCAAGCACAAAATCATAGTAAAGCCTTATTCATTCCCAGGTGATGGTATCAGCATATCTAAATTTCTTCTCTGCCCTCCCAAGCTGCAAAAAGGAGAGAGCGTCAAATGCAGGGTAATAAACCCAGGAATGATTAGTCATCCACGGCACGTGTCCACTGAAGCAAACTGCAAAAGGAAGAACTTCAACAGGTGGACCCAGAAACCAGCTGAAGGAATAAACAGAGTAGCAACACCACCGCCCTACGGAGGGCATTTTCATATGCATATTCATGTATATGCCCTATGCGTATTCGGGTAGATGTACACATACATACACACACATATATTTATAAAACATCAGAACAGCCCCTTAAATCAATAGGGCTATGAAAGTGTCTTTTACAGCCTGATGTGTCACAATATACACATTAGAACAACTTAACATCTATGTATTACAATGCTCAGCTCATAGAATTCATAGCAATTGCAAGTAACGCTTGGAAAGATGTTGAAGTATTTTACAAATGCCGGCAGTCTGGGTTCCAGTGTGTCTGAGGGACAAACAGGCACAATCACCCTGCAGATGGTGAAGATACAGTATTGTCCCCAGCTCACCTACAAATGTCTCTGACAGCCAGGAAAAGACTTGTGTTATCAGAATTTTCATTTCTGATATCCAGCATTAATCCAGAGCACACTGTAGTCTGTACAAAGATTTCTATGAATTACAGAAGCTGTCAGTCTCTTGAAGATAAGACCACGATGTCATTACCATACCAGTATATCGTCAGGATACGAGAGCAGTAGTTGCCAAAGTGTTGCAAAAGCAGTGAGTCAGTGAAACATGGCAATTAAAATAAGTGGTGGAAAGTGGTACTTAGTAAGGAAAATGACCACTTAAAACAACAGAAAAGAATGTCTGAAGAGAAAAAAAACAACAACCCAGAAATATAAAAAGCTTTTCTATTAAAGATAATTTTAATTCAAAGGAAAGACATTACTAGGTATAATAATATTCTGCTAACTTCAGTTCTCACCAGAAAGTCATTCATGAAAAAACCCAACAATCACTAGGAAGGATAACCAAGGTCATAGTGCGGTCCATACTGCCAAACTCATTCCTCTTAGTCTCAAGGAAGCTGTGAGAGCTTTCCAAATACTTACTGCAAATAGCACACTCCCTTCCCATCACAGAATATCTAAAGGTCATTGGTGTCCCCAAGTCTAATCTCTGTAAGTTTCCATAAACTAGTTTTGGCTGCCTTTTTATTTTCTAAATTTCTTGCTACAACAAGGTGCTCTCTTTACAGCCCTGAGGTCTGAACTCTTCAGTGGAAGAGGTGCAGCCAAAGAACAATATATGCTTCTTCCCCAGTCCTAATCTAAGGATCTGCTGCTGAAGGAGAAAAAGCTTTATACTAGTTGGTATCTGTGCTAAAGCAATGAGTTTTTATGTTGCTGTGGGTTTTGTTCACTGTGAAATGGGTAATGGCTAGCAAGTGTATTTCAAATAACCAGATACAAACATGTAATTGGTAATTCTCAACATTCTTGGCTTGTTTAGGACTGGTGGTCTAACAGTGAAAGGCTGATTGCTCATCATCAATCCCACCAGCTATCCAGCTCCCTACCCTATTTGCTAAACATAGACGACATCTGTAATATTTAAGACATCTGTGTTTAAAGAAGGCTTTGGCTTTCTCTCAACATACTTTTTCATCATACTTGACCCTGCTGTAAATCTGTAGCAGCAAATCTCATTTTGCAAACATAGAACACAAGATCACTGTAGACTCAGCCAAATGAGAAAACAAAGGCTAAGGAGATACATTTCTATTCAAATACACTTAGCTCCAGCATTAACAGAGGTAACACAGAAAGTGCTTGGCTGAGTGCATCCATTTAAAAAGAACTTTTTTCCAAAGTTCATTCTCGTGCTAATATGTCTTTCAACTAACGCTGGAATGTCAGTGGTTGGACGGGAGAGAAAACTTTCAGGATGTCCCAGATGAACTACAAGGGCACAGTTACATTAAAACTGCAGAAGTTTTTGCAGCGAAGCCTTTGAAATTTATGATCTCTCATAATGCTGTTCATTAGGAACAGCAGAAAATGGCAGACTACTATTATCTTTTATCTTAGATTTTAAGTTCTTTGGAAGAGGTATTTTTGCCTCTTTGTGTGTGTCTTTGGCTGAAACTTGGCAGGCTGCTCCCTGCCTGGCCCTCGTCTGTCACCCCAAGGAGTCAAGTCAGTCATAGAATCATAGAATCATAGAATCATTTAGGTTGGAAGAGACCCCTGNATAGAATCATTTAGGTTGGAAGAGACCCCTGGGATCATCAAGTCCAACCATCAGCCCTACTCTACAAGTTCTCCCCTACACCAGATCCCTCAACACCACATCTAATCTGCTCTTAAACACAGTCAGGGAAGGTGACTCCACCACCTCCCTGGGCAGCTGATTCCACTGACTGACCACTCTCTCCGTGAAAAATTTTTTCCTAATGTCTAGCCTAACCCTACCCTGCTGCAGCTTGCAGCCATTCCCTCTTGAGTCAAGAGAGAATTTGCCATTGGCTTCAATAGACGATGAATCAGACCCCTCAGGAATATAGAACTAGAGTAATAATGCTCAGGGAGTAATACCTGAAGAGTATTCTGAGGTTCTCAGAACCTCATAGGTTCTACATGTTTATTGCAAGGATAAAAATGATTGAAAGTTTCTCCTTCGTCATTCTGGATCCTAGAAGGAAGGAGAGGTCAATCAGCAAACCCAGAAACCAGCTGTTTTGCACATGTGCATGTGAATTGTTGGAAGCTTTGGGCCTTCCTTTTTCCTTTGCAAATAACATGGGAACTCATTTTGTTCAGCAAATGAAATGACATAACTGAGTCATATTTCTAAACTGAACTTTTCTTGGACAGTACAAATGAAAAGTGATACCAACCTGACTATACATTTTGTAACCTTAAATGGAGAGAGCTCCTTTTCAAGGAAAATCAGGGATTCTGCCAAGTAGTGTCAGCAATGATGTGGAAGGCAAGACACTGGTTTCACAACCTTCTTGATGAATGGGGAAAATCTGATTTAACCTAATGTAGTTTCTCTCTGTGTCTGTTTTAGGAAGATAAACGGAGCTGGTAAAGCAAGACACTTCACATCTCTGTCTGTTCTCAGATGGGTCAAAATTGTGGTGAAGCCTGTCTATGTCCAGTTCATCAGCCAAATGCATCAGATGGCTCCTTACTTCAGCATGCTCCTTACCAGAGACTGCACCCACAGTTCCAGTGATTTATGAATCAAAAGAGGATCCCTGCTAGCAGTTTATTCATCCCAAGAAAGCAGCAGTTTCCTTCTCATGACTAAAGGTAGTAACATATTCTGAAACCGCCAAACCAATCTGAGAAGGCCCATTCCCCTTCAGATCAACTATAAGAAGATATAGAGCTACTCCCTTTACCTACTGCAATTGCTTTTGTCGTTCTACAACTTGCTTTTAGTGGTTGTCCCTGGCTTGAATCTTGGCAGCACCTAAAGCAGTGCCAGCACAGTTCTCCATTTTAAGATGCTGGAGCAGGTAAGTAATTTGGTATGTCTGCACAGCCCAGTGCTGCTCAGCACCAGTCTGAGACATCCCAGGGGACACCTAACCCCTGTGAGAGTGGAGGTGGGTCAAACAGGCCTGCTGCGCCGTGTGGTTTGGTGGCCATACCTGGTTCTGTCACCTCAGAGCAGCATCAGTGTGGGGACATCTCACAGCTGTACTGGCTGATTCCGGTATGGCTCTCACTCCGTTTCCAGTGATATGTTTATGAGATGATAATGTTAGAATAAATCAAGCTCTTTACTCTTTGTCTTTATCTTTTCCCCCTAAGAAAGAAACAGCCAAGGAGCTTGGAAAGAGCCTGGGAGAAGGCTCGGAGTGTTGTTGATTTGCGAGCACAGGGATGTGGAGCCGGGGATGAGGAAAGCGAGTGGGTGAGTGGGGTTAGCTGCACTTCCCATTTACCAAAAGCGGGGAGGGATTAAATCTGCCATCAGAACCGCCGGTTTACCTGCGGTCTGCCATATGGTTTTCCCGCTCTTCTCCACAGTGGCCACTGTGTGGCAGAAGAGATCAAGACTATGATTTTCTGAGGCGGGCTGCAGGGGAAGAGCGCAACCCGTGGGCACTGGCCTGCGAGAGGCGCCATCTTGTCCGCCTGCGGTGGGCGGGCGGGCGGCTTGTCGGGGAGGGTGACAAGCACCGCTGGAGAAATAACAGCTGCTAGCCGAGCAAGTGTGACATTAGATGAGGGTTAGCTTAGTTAGTGGGCAGAACCAGTAGCTGGCATGAGTTTTACCATGGAGGACAAGTGCCCCGGCCTCCTCTGCCCCTCACAGACCAGCATGGCAGAAGGCAGGGGCTGGTTCTTGGGGAGCGGCTGTGGTGGAGGATTGGGAAGGCGGCCGTGCTCCTGGCGAAGCTGGTTCCGAGCAGAAGGAGCTGGATGTGGATGTGCAGGACAGCCAGGCAGAAGAATCAAACCCAAATTTAAAAATAGTCCCCTCAGCAGAAAACAATAAATAGAACTCCAGGGAGTTCCTGTTGGCGCGACGAGAAAAATGAAATGGCTTTTCCCCTCTTGCAACCCAGCATTCCTTAAAAGAAAACGTGTTGATCCATAGTCACAGCAGAGTAGAGAGCCCTATTTGTTGCAAATACTAGATAAACACATGCTTTCAGAATATCACAGTTATTAACAAAATCAGATTGAGCTTAATACAAGACCTGAAAATAATACCAAAAGGTTAATGTGTTTTGTTCCTGCAAACTCGGGACAAAATTGTGGTCTCAAAATTCCATTTTAATTTTAAATTTGATTTTTCAGGCAATGCATAACAAGAAACCAAAATAGACCCTTTTGTTTTGGGTTGACTAAAATGTTTTCAGTTCTACCCAAACCAAAATTATTTTCCGTTTGTTTAGTTTGGCCAGGGAACTGAAAAGCTAGTTTGTCATTATCCACACATAACAGCAAAAAGACCTCTTTAGGACAAGCAGGGTTTTAACTACCTCCACTTCAGTGTTTAAGATCAACGCTGAATGGAATTACTGACAGAACATATATGTCCTGATGAGGAGTTTAAATAAAAAATACCTTTTCTTTTTTTTTTTCCTCCCATGGTAATTTTGAATTAGATACAAAAAGCTTCAAAAGTGTCGTGGCCTCTTTGAAGTCCTCACCACATACATAGAGAAAAAAGATGGCACTGGCTCTGTGTGCTTGTAAACAACAGAAATAAACAGAGTTGAGTAATACAAAATAAAAGACAAATACGATTGCCTATGATGTAGTGTGGGCAGTAAGTTACAGTCTCAGCACATTTGCTTAAGTATTGACAAATGGAGAGGCAAAACCAAACCAAAACAATCTAAACGTACATCTCTTAACTAAAGCTGTTGTGTCGAAACCCACTTCAGATGATACCGGCCTGTGTTTAGGGAACGGTGTTGAACATAACCATGGGAACAACTGATGTTGAAATCCAAGACAACAAAAAAAAGCAAAAGCACAAAACCGCCCATATGGATTTGCAAAGCTCTCGGGAAATGTGATCCAAATTTTAAGCAAATGCTTTTGATAGAAAGTCATGAAAATTAAGAAATTAAGGAATTCAAATATAACTGTTCATTTCTTACTTGCTCATTGTGGGAATGTTTAGGAATTCTGAAATGGATCTGTGCCTTATACCTTGCTTGGAGTAGAATCCTGTCCTACGAACCTGTGCTACATTTCAATGGCTGAAATGTTTATCTTCCACTTCTCATGGTACAGCTTTGCAGAACTATGTTAGACCTGAAAGGCAATGTGCATAGAGCCTGGCTTTTATAAAACATGCAGAATATATTTACAGCATATGAATGTGGGCATCAGTCTCAATGGGGCTGTGAAACTTGCTGAAAAACATCACTAAGCTCACCTGATAGGATGACTACCTGCCTGAGTCTGGATGTCCCTCACTTCTACAAGCAACAGCTTTGCAGTAGTTACAGGTTAAACAGGTTTGCAACTAAACAGGAGAGAAGAACTGTGAGAAAGCTTAAATGTTGGTCAACTGAAGACACTATTGCGCAAGAAGTAACTATAACAAGACTGTTCCTACTTCCTTGGACATCTGATCCTCTGGCTAGACTTCAAGACAGAATTTTGGATATATGTGGAATGAGGAACCAGAATCCATCTGTCTTTGGCCAGAGGAGTCACAAACAGCCAAACAGAACAAACAAAAGGGTATGAACAAAACCAAAGTTATTCAGATTTACTCAGTTCACAAAGACCTATTAATTCATGTGATCTTTTTACATTGTTTTATTAAATTGCTAGTCCTTTGAGACAGGTTTTCATTGTACACTGCAAAGGGAAAAACAGAGAAGCACTTAATAATCAGTCATCACTATGTACAAGACTTCTGCTCATTTGCTCAGCTCTATCTCAATTTTGATGCTGTAGAATTTGACACAATCTATGAACTACTGTAAAATCTCCTTGGGGGGAATGGGAAAAAGAAACACTATTCTTAGGATTGGAAAGACAAGCATGGAAATATGAACCAAGTGTGTCAGCTTCCTAAGTCCATAGGAGGCAAAAGCAGTAACACTGGGAGGGTGAACTTGACCTCTGCATCTCAGCGAGTTGTTTACATTTTCCCCTGTAGGTTTCAAAGTCAGTATTCATTGCTGATCTCCCTGTTGATTGTTCTTAGGGATGTGTCTTTCAGGGGTTGGTATCCCAGGACAACGTAGTTCCTTTGATGAGCTACGTCCTTTCATGAGCTACTCAAGTTGCTTTTCAAAAGGCAGAATTGACAAAGCTTGATTTTATTTATGTTGCTGATGATAAGCTTGTTCCTGGATCTTATCTTTCAGTAGCACCAGTTGAAGCTTTGCTTCAAGTTAGCACTTCAGGCAGGGGCTCCAGCATCAGATCTCTATACTGAGCAGTTTTTTCCTGCAGACTCATATAAAAATGTTACCCAGTAGATATGTTTCAGTCCATTGGCATGCTAGGCCTGCCTACTCTTTCCTCATAGAATTATCTTCCAACTTAAGCATAGTACAGATTGTATATAATGGTGCCTTGTCAGCAGCAACACCTGTCCATTTCCCTGTGCCTTTCTGAGACACTGACCTTGTGGCTGGTTAGAGCTATACTTAATGAGCAAAGCAGTGCGGTGATATTTTCCCACAGTACCTTCACACATGCACGTTTGACAACTAACTCCTAGTTGTGCTGTCCCTTTTTCCCCAAACTTCGATGTGTGAGTAACAACAAATTAGGGTCTTCCTCCTTATGAAGGGCTTTGGTATGCAAGAGAAGTAATTACTAATAAGTAATTGTAAAGTATTCTAAGTAGTAACTTAGATGTGGATGCTCCACCCCTGGAAGTGTTTAAGGCCAGGCTGGATGGGGTTTTGAGCAATCTGGTCTGGTGGGAGGTGTCCCTGCCTGTGGCAGGGCGGTCAGAACTTGATGATCTTCAGGTCCTTTCCAAATCTAACCATTCTGTGATTCCATGATTAACTGTGTTGACTACAAAATCCTTACTTTTTTTGTGAGTTGTGGAACAGTCATCAGCAGCTGCAGGTGAAATTCCCAGTCTTGATCATGGATGACACATCAATGAAGCACAAAGCAATCTAATCTAAGGGCTCATACACAGAAGAAATGAGCTATTTTCCCTTGAAAAAATCTGCAGCTCTGTCTAGCCTGAATGGAAGTAAAGTCAAAGTTAAAGCACCTTTCATATCAGTCAGTCACAAAAGGAACATGCCAGTATCACTTCAGAAAATGAGGCTTTTTCAGGTACCTTGCCTTCCTTAGCCATTCCAATGCTTCATCAGCCTAAAGCGTGACATCAGATTGGGAAACTTGTCAGGATTCACTTCTTGGGAGCTGAGCAAGAAACTGTTCATTCCATTGTATCTGCATATCTAAATGTCTCCACTATTAGTAGTTAAAGCTTTCATTGAGGGACTTGACTTAAAAGAAAAAAACCTTTCAGTGCCCTAATGGACTCATGGCCAAACCCAGAACAATAGCAGTCACACAGGAAATCAGTTGTTTCCCAAGAGACTGGAACAACGGCAAATGCAGCATGTCTTTGGCATGTGCCTTCAGGATCAGCATTTACATTTATGACTTCATCTGCCTGTGCTGCAAAATGCATATCTTTTTAATAATGCGATAAGGTTGCTGAAAAGCTTGGTTGGGGTGCGACCCCTTCCTTTGCTGAATGATCTGGGACTTGCTATCCTGATGTCATTGCATCCAACCCCAAGGGTAGGTCGATGATTTCTCCTAGGCTTGGCATTCTGTACCACTCAGGGAAGGGCTGCCTGGATTTTCTAGCCCCATTTTCTCCTGCCTTACATCTGTTCCCTCTGCAGAATCTGTCTTTGCCAGCTGCCCTGTCAGTGAGAGCAGAACCTGGACATTCTGACTCCAGGCACTACTAATGGCCCCTTTGCATGCTTTTCTGAGGGGTGCAAGTTTGCATTTCAAACAGGATGATTAACTTAGTCATAAACCTCCTGCGTCAGCATGTTGGCATGACCTGAATCCTTTCCCATGTTTACAGGTTGTAGCAATACTTTACCAGGCAGGCTCCAAGCCCTACGATGTGGTTAATCTTCATACTACTCGGTATATGTCCAACCTGAGCAGACTCTTCTGGAAGCGTTTCTTTGCAGGCTTGGGGTCTCAAGAACAAAGCACTGGGCATTGATCTGCACTAGCCTTGTTATTTTAAGGGAGTGTGGTTTACCTCCTTTTGGGGTTGTGTAGATGCATCCACAATTACCTCATACAAATAGTCTCACTGCAGTGATTTGTTTCACTGCCTGGGGCAAAAGACAGTGGTTCAAGTGGGAACTAGCTTCCTTGCCTGTTCATCATGTATGTGTTCTGATGATGTCCAGCTTTGCAAAAGAGCATCTTGGGTTTTTTTTTTTTTTCATTTTTTTTTTCTGCCAGATTTCCAGAAAAAAATGTCAGAAGGAACCTCAAAAACCTCTAGGGCTTCTGTCAGTTCTGCACCTCAGCTGACCTCCAAGCAAAATGTTTCATACAAGCAGGCCCAAGTCTTCATCTGGGCCAGAAGGTTTTCAGATACCTTCCAGCACCATCCATGAGACCTCCTGATCCCACCATTCTTGCACTGTGAAGAGTAAATGACACTGAATGAACTTCCAACATGCTGTATTACAACAAGCAGCAAGGCCAGGGGCATCGAGGCAGAATTAAGATCCCGTTGCCTCCTAAGTGCAAGGGATCTGGAGCTTAGAATCTCACTTAAGTGTCCAAACATCAGCATGTAACTTGTAAAATAAATGAAAAGCTAAAATTCTCAGAGGGATGGGCAAGAACCATAGTTTCTTTTCCTATATACAGTACTCAGTGTTGTAATACATAAAGTTAGTATTTTAGAAAGCCATTAAGCATTCACTAGGCATGGGAAATCTTCCTCAAACAGACGTACTGGTCTGAATTACAGCATTTATGATACAGTTTACTGTAAGTCTGCTCTTTCAAAGTGAAACCATATGTTGGATGGGAAAGAGTGGAAGCTTAATGTAAATGAAGATAAAGCTGTTTGTTAAACTGTGCTGATGGGTATTTTGTGGGTGAACTTTCTTTTACAGTATCGTTAAGGGTTATATAAATTCTAATTGGTGTGCACAAACAAAGTTACAGTCACTGGGTATAACATGATTTAAGTTAACTGTCAGTTGACAGTTCTGGAAGATAATGGGACCAGGTGCCAAATACCCACCACATCAAAACCTTGCTTAGTTCCCATGTTCAGATACACGAATAATGCTGACTTCTAAGGAGGAAGGAGGAAGACAAGCTGATAGTAATATTTTTCCACTGTTCTTGGAAATGGTATGCTCCAGAAAGCCTGTTGTATCTTGGAACGCCAGAGGAAGTCACATTTCCAGCTATTCTTTTAAGAGTTCCAAAATCTGGAGTCTGCCATCCTGCTGGGCCCTGGGAGCTGTAACAGTGGGTGCAGGTTTGGCTTGTGACAATGCCTGTCCCTCTCCTGTCCTGTCCCTTGCCTGCAGTGCTTCCGTGGGGCTGCAGCCTCCCTGGAGAGAGCGAGTCCAAGCAGACGACAACTAGGAATTCGAGCTACAACTCCCACGGGAGGAGATGGGAGTATTTCCAAAGTGAGGCTTTTCAACTCTTGTCTAAAAGGCCAGTTCTGAGTATTTAATTAGTTAATTTAAAAGGAAATGAGGTTTTCCCCAGAAAGCAGGCATTTTGTTTAAAAATGTGCGTTTAATAAAGATCTAATTTTCCGCCAAAACTGTTTCAACCAATGCTGGGAATTGTATTCCCTGACAAAACTACTTGAAAATGGATTTCATAATGTAGAGTAAAATCCAGACAATTTTTTCCAGATGACTATAGAGTGATGTTGTTATTACTCCTAAACTAAACATGATAAACTCAGGAAACTCAGAACTAAGGTTAATGAAAATCTAGCACATTAAAGATACGGAAAATTCATCATTCGAGCATGAAAATTACTTCAGTCTCTGCCATCTCATAGTGTAACATGATAGTTATGAAAAAAAGTTATATTTGGTTTGATTTTCTCCAGAGCATCTTAAAGCAGCCAGAGCGCACTGACTAATCAAGCAGTTTGCAGAAATACTTGGTACTGCCAGAGCAGCGCAAATGTCTAGCCAGGCTCGGCTCCGCTGCTCGCGTGTCGGCTGACGGCTACCTTTTGGGCTCCTCTGCCCTTCCACGGGCCTTTCTCTCTACACAACTACCTTCATTGTGGTCCTTCAACCACTTTCTTCCACAGTTCCTTCTTCAAGTACCTCGATACAGGTATAGATATAGATATATAGATATAGATATAGGTATAGATATAGGTATAGATATAGATATAGACAAAACAAATGCATAAACTCACATAGGCAGAGAAGCACACATCAGTTTTCTGCTACCCCGTATGCTCTTGGGCATGGCTTATTCTTAAGTCATCTGCTTCTTTTATATTGCATCCTAGTGGAATGTACCTGGTGTAACAAATACTTTATCAAGAAAATACATAAAATTAATGATGATTCTGTAATTTCATGATACATAATATATTTTCCTTAGGACTAGCAAGGCAATAAGAAGCTACTTTTCCAAAGTAACTCCATTGGTTTCTAAGGGCCATTATTACCATAGAAAAGCTGCTCTCTTAAAGTGGCTCCTACTCGGCATTCAGTGGGAGTGTAAGGACCACCCTCATCAGTCTCATTTCAATCACAACTCTGTCCAGAGTCACTGGAGGTGGATGCTCTTTTTGAAGAGGACAGTTTTACTACAGGAGTGTCGATTCCCTGTGAAATGCAAAAACCAATCAATTACAGCGTGGTTTAGGGCCCTCTTTCTTTTGACCTCCCCAGCCCTGACCCAGGTAACTGATTTTGGTGAGATGCGGTTAGTCCTTTCTATCCCACTCCCCAGAGTATATTTTCAATTCCATCAGTTCCACAGTTAAAATTCTTTTTTAAAAATATACTTTGTTTGAATGGGATATCGAAATCAAGGACCTGCAGGTTTGGGTACAATTCTCTTTCTTCCCCTCAGCTATACACTAAGAAGCACCTGGAGGAATAATAGAATGGTTTCAGTTGGAAGGGACCTTAAAGATCATCGAGGTCCAACCCCCCTTCCTACTAGTTCCAACACCTCCCACGAGACCAGGATGCTCAAAGCCCCATCCAGCCTGGCCTTGAACACTTCCATTGATGGGGCGTCCATGGCTTCTCTGGGCAGCGTGTTCCAGTGTCTCATCACCCTCACACTAAAGAATTTCTTCCTTATGTCTAATCTAAATTTCCCCATTTACAGTTTAAAACCGTTACCCCTTGTCCTGTCACTACAGCCCCTCCACATCTCTCCTAATCTGTCCACTAATGACCGGATGGAAAGGCAGAGTTTTTCACAGTGGGTCCCCACCTTGATACTTAAACCTTTTACAAAAAATTAGCAGTGGAGCTGAACAATAGTATTTCGTTTTGTTTGTTCCACAAAAAAAATCAGCTTCTGAAGAGAACATGACAATTAAGTACTAAGTTAAGTCACTTAATTCCGTTCCATTTATCATGCAGCGCTTCACATGCAAACCATGGAACTGCTCATGGCCACTGACTTTTAAATAAGGACTCATTCCAAGGCAGAAGGTCTAACTAATTAGAAAGTAAACAAGACCTTTGTGTTCTGTTTTCATCTGTAGAAATCTCCACTGATGATTTCTGTTGTGATGTTTTTATTACTGGAATGCAACCTATGCATTTTGAAAGCTCTCTGTGCCCAGAGGAAAAGGGATGGAATCTGGCGCGTGGGGGTGAATCACGGGTGTCGGAAGCGCACCCAGCAGCGCTGCACAACCGAGGAGATGGCAGCTGAACGTGAGCCAGCAGTGTGCCCAGGGGGCCAAGAAGGCCAATGGCATCCTG
>VZTM01033779.1:200756-329850 GCA_013400555.1 Jacana jacana | reverse complement strand
CTATATGATTCTATGATTCTATGAAATTGATAAGCACATTGCAGAGCTGACGAAGTTACTAAGGCAAAGTACGGTTATCACAGTTGGCCTTTGTCCAGAGCATACAGTTTATAGTAAACAGCTATTCACTAGCAGCTAAAAATTCTTTTATCAAACAAGAACAACATTTTTGCTTGAGTCAGAAACCAAAGACAGAAGGACACAGGGGATTTCATGGCGGAATTCTTGCTGAAATAGATTTTTAAAAATTTCTGTTCTACTCTGTATCCGGGTTGTTCATGAGGCAGGTGCTCAAACGATGTCACAGTTAATGTTTAGCATCATTTTCTCATAGGTCAAATCCTTTCACACCCTTTTTAAACAAAAAGCTGGCATTCAACCACATGATATTGCAAAAGGAGTCAAGATTCTATGCCGTTCACACAATGTTACATTGTCAACAGGAAGCTCTGTAACAGAAAAAAAAAAAAAGAGAAAAAGAGAAAGGTTTCAGTGTGTAAATTAGGTGTAATAAAATACCCTAATCAGAAAATCAACATGAGACATGGTAGGCCCGCTCCTGTTATACCTGGACTCATTCAGGAATCAGCAAATAGCTGCTTGTGCGTCAAACTCTTAACAAATATGAGTGAACACAGAATGTGCTTAATCAATTTCATTTGGAAATACAGACTATACTGTAAATGGGAATAGGTTGGGACTGAAATGTAAACAAATTAATTTTTAAAATCTCCAGCGGTGCTGCATGAGCTTCCAGCTGTGCATTACAGTCACGTTAGAGGCGATCAAGCACAAGCTGCCTTCTTGAGCTTTACACTATGCATGTATCTCATTAATATAGAATGTGGGGTTTTAACTTACCTTTTACACATTAATCAGTCAAAATACATTCAGGTTCAAAGCAGTCACAAATTCACAAATTTAAGGCAAATTCAGCTTTACAATGAGAACAGAGTGCATTTTCTTGCTGCCAGTGTCTTGTTGCACTTCGTTAGCATAGCTCTTCACTCTGCCTAAATCCTTGCCATCCCCGGAGCAGGCACCTCAGATTCCAGCTGCTCAGTCAAAAAGACTCCGATAGCACCATGGGATGAGACTTAAATAGAAAATAAACAAATTAATAGCATTTTCACTGATTTTAGTTTGGTCTTGCTTGTTTCCAGGAGGGAGAACTGGAACAAATTCCACCCTACTTGTACACCCCATGATTTTATTGCCAGCATCTTCTTTCTGTTTGATCAAATGTCACTGTTAGCTAAACTGATGAAAGTGGGCTTGGACAGTGAGAATCACCAAAAAGAGATAAAACCCCAGCACTTGCTAAACCTTTTTGCTAGTACTTTCTAAGCCCATATTTCTGGCTGGTGGCCAGAGCAGGAGCCCCGTGCAAACTTGACACACCCCTTGCACTGAAAGGCGCCCAAGGGCCGCCTGAGGAGGCCCCAGCTGAGGAAGTCAATGAACCTTTGTTTTAGCTTTTTGCTCATACCTGATGTCATGGAAAGCTGTTAAAACCCAACGGCTATGGAACAGAACCGACAATAAGGAATTAGGGGATTAAACAAAAGGTAGAGAAACTGTGTTTGCTGAAAGTAGTGCTTTCTGGTAACACTAACATTATATTTACCACGTGGACCATTACTGTATGTGAGATAATATATCTACCCAGTGGGTAAATTATGTAAGTGGTTGTTTCCTCATCAGCAGTGGAGTGAGGGTTTCACATTCCCTTTGCAAAAGCAACTTTTTGTCAGTTCTAATTCTGAGAACTGCCAAACTTTCATGAAAGGATTACAAAGCCAGGCAAAAAGATATATTGTTTTAACTTCACTAAAAACTTTTCATATATCCTTTTTGGACTGCTGGTAAGCAATGCTTTTTACAGGCTCTTCAGCAGGCCAACAATCTAAAGAAATAAAGAAACCTACTTTTTTATTCATCTCCAGCAAAAAACAAACTTCAGCAATAAACAATATTCAGTTTACACCTGTGCATGTTCTTCTTGCTTCAGTGTTTTATAGAGATGTTTACATATTGCTGGACAGTCTGAAAAACTGAAGCAGGTATTTTCTCACTGAAACTTCCTTGTCATCTGTGATGACGTAAGTATTCAGTTCATCCCTAGCAAACTCTGCCTAGCATCTCTGTCCTCCTTCTCAACAAACTTGCATATTAATACATTAGAATTTTATAGTTATGCTTTCTTTTTTCCAGCTCGAACAACCCAGTACCTTTATTCCTTACTCGCAGGTCAGATTTTCTTATTCTTAATCTCGTCATTTCCTTTAAACTCTCTCCATTTTGCCTCTATCTGTCGTGAAAGATGATGACTACAGTTTGACACCGTCCTCCAGCTGGGGCTTTCCCCGCCCGGAGCGAAGCCACGTGCAGCTCTCTGTCAGCTGTGCAAAACTCTCCGTCTCAGGAGAGAGAAAATGTCCCGTTTTTGCAACAGTACTATACTGCCAGTTCAAATATCTTTATTCTGAAGCACAAAATACCAGTTGCATGCTCTGAAAATACCAACAGACTAATTTATTACAGACGTCAGGAAACGTTTCAATGTTTTTAAAGTAAATGTAATTTGGGAGGCTTGCAATCAGCTTGGATAAACAGCAATTAACCTTGGCACCCTGGAATATTATCCCTGACATGATTGCACGCTCAAAATTGAATGCTCTGTGAAGAATCAGTGCCGTCGTATCATACCCCAGTGGCTGGGATGGGAGTACCAAGATGTGCCCTTCTTTCTGTCTCATAGTTGGCTGAGTCTCCCGTCTCCCCATCCTTACCTGACCATACAAATGTGATACTGAGCTATGCCCCCTTTGCAGTTTACATTAGTTTGTACCTTCTTTCTGCATTTACAGCCAATATAACAAAAAGATCTGCTGCCAAAGCGCTGGACGGTCTTTTCCATGGAAGTACTCAGTATAGGCTTGTGGGGACTATGTGTCTGGATATGTGGATGTGACTGCCAGCTTGATATTTATAGAGAAAGATGCCAACTTCACTGTGGGAGATGATATGAATTCTGGCTCCCTGGCCAAAATGTGCTGTTTAGCTCTGTGGGATTTGAAGAAAGCGTCACTTTCTTTTTTGGCTGACTTATTTCTACTCAGGGTAACAAGCTCACTCAACAACAGCACCACCTCTTGTGATGCTGCTGCCAAGGCCATTTGTCTCCTAGTCTATGTGTGTCTATATATATATTTGTGTGAATGTAAATGCATACATGATGCCAAGTAAGTGACAGGTCCCAGAACTCCAGAATATCAGGGTTTTTCCTCTTTGCCATCTCTGGCTCTTACTGAAGTCCAGGCAGTTGGATGCCAATTTCTAACATAAGCACAATCCCGTTAGTTTCTCAGCTTTCACTCTGTGACTGTGTAATAGCAGTCAGAAGCCAGTGTGCTTTCATGAGGATCATGTGCTTTCTCTGTCACAGCATGGGCCCCTGATCCTTTCCCCATGAGGAATTTCTCCGTGGTAGCCATGCTGCTGTCTTCTGTGCACAGAAATCCTGGCACGAAGAATCTCCTGTGTGGCTGTCCAACCTGCTGCAGGTTTTGCATCTTCATCAAAATGCTGAGCAGTGTCTTGGCTTGTACCGTTTGCTGCAGCATGGGGAATCTCCACGGCTTTTTTCCTAGTGTTGCACACTTTTATTCTTTGACCTTCTTTTCTTCTTGTAGCTTGGATTGCTTATTACGTACATGCTGTCATAACCTTAATAATTCTGCAGGAGCTTCTGTGAGCTGGATGACTGCCACTGTTCTGTCAAGTCCAGTGGTTTTATCACAAATTAATTGTAGGGTTTGTAGTGTCACAGTTTCTTATCTTAGTTTCCAGGTATCATCTGGTCTTTTCTTGGGGTCTCAATTAACTCCCCCAAATTGAAAGATTCTAATATACTTCACCATCTTTTTCTAAAAATGTGAATGAAGTAACTTCCACTTTTACCTGTAGTGCAGTCCTTATATTTCTGTAGGACAGTTCCATAGACTACCTAGGTTGATCTCCATTAATTAGAACATAGATCTCCATTAAGCAGGAGTAAAAGCCTCAAGCACCGTCAGGTGTGTTCTCAGGAGACTGTGGCACCCAAATGCTAGGCTTCCCCCATTTCCAGACTCCCACTTCCCTGGGAGTGCTTTGACATGACTTTGACATTTCCAGCCCTGAATCCTTCCTTCTGAGGCCCTGATGCAGCCTACCAAAGCTTTCCAAGGGATGAACAGCAACAGTCACAATCTTCTTACTTCTTGATTGAAGTTTCTGTGGTTTCCATGTCCAGACCCCCAGGTAAAATGAGCTGGCTCAGATCTACCAATGCACAATCCAGTTTATGTTGCACCAGCTGAGACTCTGCACCTGAATATTGGACTCATGGCTTGTTCTGCCAAAATTCCTGCTCAAGTGTTGATGCAGTAGTTGGCATGGCTGTTGTGCTGGTTGCTTTTGTTGACCAGGTTAGTGCTTTCATCTCTTCATACAAAGGGACATCTGCAAACAGATTTGACACACGTTTCAAAAGCACAGGAGAAACTTGTCATTCTGATGACCTTCCAGGAGCAGATTAAAGGAAGTAAAACAGCTGGATGGGTTTGACTATGCTTTGTCTCTTAGGCAACTAGAAAAGGCGCAGGCAGGGAAAAGGAGCAAAGTGCTGATGAGATTAAGTAGCTGAGAACAAGTGGATGCCATAAAAGCCACTCAGCTCAGCTACATGTATTGGCACCTGGTGGATTTTTTCAGAAAGGGCATGTGTAGGATTTTTCCTCGCTCAGCAAGGAAGAGTGTTGCTAGAGAGGGCATGCTGAATCCACACTGAGGTTACTTTTCCTTCTCTATGAATTTTGGCGTTACGTGCAGAGTTAATACCAGGAATCCCGTTGTGGTATGCTTTTGGATCCACACAATGCATCTACACTAAAGAATGGCAATAAGCAGGGTTGCATTTGGTCTAGAAGATGCCTAAATGTGGAAAGACAGCAAAGTCTAACAAATCATAGCAAAGGGTTAGGAGCCTCGAGATCCTCCTGTGCTTCCAAGATCTATTTCACTTCAGTGCAAGAGCTTGGTTAAAGTGACCCTATCATTGCTCAAATAGGAGGAAAAACTTCTTTCCACTGAGGGTGACAGGCCCAGGGACGTCATGGACTCCCCTTCCCTGGAGGGTTTCAAGACCTGCCTGGGTGCAGTCCTGAGGGATGTGCTCTGGGCAATCCTGCTTTAGCAGGGGAGTTTGACATAACCCCCATTTTGGACAAGGGAAAAAAGGAAGACCTAGGGAACCACGGGCCAGTCAGTCTCACCTTTGTGCCTGGCAATGTCATGGAGCAGATCCTCCTGGAAAGTATGCTAAGGCACATGGAAAATGTGGAGGTCATTTGTGACAGCAAACATGGAATCATAGAATGGTTTGGGCTGGAGGGGACCTAACAAATTTGCTGGCCTTCTAAGATGGTGTTACAGCATTGGTGGATAAGAGAAGAGCAACTGATGTCATCTACCTGGACTTGTGCCAAGCATTTGACACTGTCCTGTGCAACATTCTGTTCTCTAAATTGGAGAGACATGGATTTGATAGATGGACCACTTGGTAGATAAGGAACTGGCTGGATGACCGCACTTGGAGAGTTGCAGTCAATGGCTCCATGTCCAAGTGGAAGCCAGTGATGAGTGGTGTTCCTCAGGAGTCAGTATTGGGATTGGTGCTGTTTAACATCTTTGTTGGTGACACAGACAGTGGGACTGAGTGCACCCTCAGCAGGTTTGCTGATGACAGCAAGCTGTGTGGAGCGGTCGACACACTGGAGGGCAGGGAGGCCATCCAGAGGGACCTTGACAGGCTTGAGAGATGGGCCCATGCAAACCCCATGAAGTTCAACCAGGCCAAGTGTAAGGTCCTCCACGTGGGTCGGGGCAATCCCAAGCACAGAGAGAGGCTGGGTGGAGAAAGGATTGAGAACAACCTTGAGAAGAAGGACTTGGGGATGTTGGTTGATGTGACTCTCAAGGTGAACTGGCAATGTGTGTTTGCAGCCTAGAAAGCCAACTGCATCCTGGGCTGTGTCTAAAGAAATGTGGCCAGCCAGTCCAGGCTAAAGAAATGTGGCCAGCATTCTGCCCCTCTACTCCGCTCTGCTGAGACCCCATGTTCTGATTCAACATTTCTGATGCTCTGCACAAGTCACAGGGTAGATTTGAAAAGAATGGTTAGAAATCTCTGATCCTGCTTCCAAGGTTCAGGACAGTTTGTACCTGTCAGAGTCAGAGCTCTGCCAGTAGAACACAGAGCTTTTCAGCCTCAGCACCAAGTTAAATGTAGCAAGGCTCGTGGTTTAAAAAAGAGGTTATTACTGCCTGTGAGCTTTACTGGAGTCCTAATTAGATGTACATCCTGGAGATCAGAAGGCTACTTGACGTTTATTTTATCTAAAATGGAAGTTTTTAAAGCATTTCTTCATACTAACCTTAATTAATCCTCTGCTTCTGCTTTTAGCCAATGGCAGTTTCAAGGAACTTCAAAATGCTCTTCACCCAGAGCTTTAAAACCACATTACTGTGAAACCAGAGCAAGTGGCCAGCTCCTCAGCATACTGCTCCAAACCATCTGTGCTTTAACAAATGAGTCTTCAGACAAACTGCTTGAGCTGCCTTGAGAACTAGCATTGCTGGAGTCATCAGCAGCAATGATCTGAAAAGCTTCTCTGACCTGTGGCAGAACAGAGGAGAACACAGCTCAGCCCCAGGGTCCGGAAGCAGCAGAGCTTGTTTTCTCTCATTCTCTCCAAGAGCCACAATAATTTTTGAGCCAAATCTGACTGATGGTAGAGATATCACAGATAATTCTGCTTCCACAGGTTTCAAGAAAACCCAGCAACATTCAGGTAGACTGAGGGAGAGCCAGGTCCTGGTCTCCTAGGTGAAGGAATAGCTGTCACAAGCTCACCTCTTAGTAGAAATCAGAGAATCCAGTTGGGAGAGAAACTCTGTAACTACCTGATGTGCAGCAAAAACCTTTCAGAAGGTCTACCCTGATTTGCACTCCAAAGTCAATCAACCATGAAGGACAAATCGGGCATAATTAAGTCTAGAGCTCAAAGGTCAATGAACACAGCGGAATGAAGCATTATTTAAATACAAAGGGAATGAATCCAGTCTCATGCCAGGGAAGTACTGAAACAACCTAAGCAAATATCTAAATGCGTAATCATCTGTCTTAAGTCACGTCAAATAAAAGCTTTGTCAATAGTTACAGGCACGATACATTGCTTTGAAATACAATGTTTTTCAAAACAACAGCGCTGCTTTTATTTTGCCTCCTTCACTACCTGCCCTTACCAATCCCCCACCCAGCCTGTCCATGCTGCAGGACGAGGGGCAGATCAGAAGGTAGAGTTCCACCCCAGTGTCTGAAGGACTGATGAATGCCAATGCAGAGGAGACCCAGCCCTGTTTTGGTTGTACATGCTATTTTCTTCTGCTGCTCTGTACCACAAACTAAGAATTCACTCCTCTCCTATGACAAGTGACAGAGCTTGGCTATATTTAAAACTAGCAAGTACATTCCTGTGAGTAGGTTTCTTTCAAAGACTCCCAAGATGTTTCAGTCAGGGCTCTGCTTCATAGAAACCTGTGACCCATACCATTCCTGCTATGGAAAATTTCCCTATTTAGCTGCTCCAGAGTTCAAAGAGTTTTGCAAGATAAGGATAAAAACTCCAATATGATGTCCCCTCCCTTTGTGAATCTGGCAAGGGATTCCAGTTAATTCCAGTTAATGCTGGGTTAATAAGCATTTCCCAGATCATAGACATAGGAGGTACAAACCTCTCTCCACCTGGAGGTGCAGCTTTTCAGGGCTCTGCCTTAAGCCTTCCTGTGTTTCACAGCACAGATAATGGGAGTCAAATAAATATACTGTCCTCCAGGGTCAGCACAAGCAGCTTGCTCCTTCTCAGCCCCCCCAAATGATTTCCTAAGGGATTTTTTGGAGGAGGAGAAAGGCGAGCCAAAATACCCAGAAGGAGTTACGACTGATCTGTCCCACTGTTGTATTCAGTGGTGGTACCCAACACAGCAATTCCTGGAGCTCCAAAAGAGCTGTACCAGCAAAGCTGCAAGCAAAGGTAGCTCGGAAATGCAGAGCATCAGACATGATCCAAGGCCTAGGATGGAACGCCTCCTGCTTGTATCTAGTTCTTCAAACAGCAGAAGTAGAACAGGTACAACGCTGGTCCCAATGCTAGATAAAGGGAAACATTCCTAGAAAAGAAGAAAGTTACTTGCAAAAAGCAGACATCATTTAAAGACTTGTTTAAGGTGAGGAAGAAGAGCAGCACACGGGCAAATAGAAGAAGGAAAAAAGTGGCACAGTCAGAAATAAGGGAAAAAAAGTCAGCAAAGAGGATTTGTTTCCAAGCACTGAAGTCTGTGGGAAGAATTGCATTATGTGCAAGAGATGCAGAGCCACCTTCAATGAAATTCAGTTTCTACAGAAACAAACATCACTATCAACAGCTTTTTATCTCCTTAAGAACTGTAACACACACACAGACACACCCCCCCAAGCCGTGTGTAACCTTTTTTTTATTGTTTTTTAATTTTTTTTTTGGTAAATCATAGCATCACAATGCTGAAACCAGCCCAGCTCTGGAGGCTGGTTGCTTCTGCTGAATGCAGCAGGGGTTTTGCCGTGGCTTGAGAGAGAGGATGGCCTGTCCCTGGGTGCGAGCTAGAGAAAAGAACGCGAGCTGCTGGAGCAGTGTTTGTGGAACGTGGTGCTGATTTCAGCCACGGCTTTCTCCATGCACCAAGCATGAGATCATGTGCACGGCTGTATTTACATGGTGATGTAATTTTACAGCAGAAGCTGGAAAAACAAGGAGGGTGTATCATGTCCAGCATGATTTATGCCAAGCTTTCCACAACTATGCAGCCTTCCTCCCATGTCATATGTATGTTGGCAGGGTAAAAGTAAGAAGCGGGACAACCCTGCCCCCAGTTTCTAGACAAGCTTATGCTTTGGCTGGAAAATCAGCTCCGAACTCAAAAAGCAACCTCCATCGGGCAGACAGCTTTCAAGTCAAGCACATGCACTTAGCTGGACGCTTACAGAATTAACTTTTGTTTTATACAAATGTCCTGCCAACAGCAGAACAAACCAGGGATGTCTAATGGATTTAGCAAGAGGGCACTATTTATGGCGTGATCACAAAAGAGCAGAGACTCAAATACAGTTATTTCCCGAGGAAGGGTTTATGACACCGTGGCTTACACACTGTTACACCCACTCAGCTTTTGAGGTGGAATCCTACATTTTTTTTCCTTAAAAGGAATACCATGTTGTGCCATTGAGATGTAAAGACTCAAATTTTTTGGCCTCGTTTACATACAGAACGCTATTAGTCATAAATAAATAAACCAGAATTGTTTGATTTACCAGTGAAATTATATACACACGTTGTGGAAAATCTGCTTGGGTTTAGTCTCTGGTTGGTTTCTAACTAAGCAGGCGCAGATCTCTGTACCAGTGACATTTAGTGTAAGATCACGACTGTTGTGCCAGTTCACCTACATCCATCTTGGACTTGACTGAAATAAAACTGGTGCAGCTGCTGAACCTCTGCTGTTTTCATCAGAACTGTTCTAAGTCAAGAAGCTGAGTGAGTCACTAACTAGAAGCCACAGCAAATCCAACTACAAACCACGTGTGATCATAGCTACCAATTAAGTGAACTGACAAAACAGCTTTCATAACAGTATTTTCAATGACAGTAAACTTGGATGTAACAACCAAAATAGTAGCTGAACATGTATTAGAGGGACACTGTACAGCTGTCACCTTTAGAAGAGCACCTGAGACACCTTTTTTCTTTCACGTATCCTGGCGTACATGAAGTTCCTTGCCAATTTATATCGTGGATTGGTCTTGAAATGATGCATCGTTTTCCTGTTCTGGAAAGCTGCCTTAGTCTCAAATAAGCCAGGAGGTGAATTTGGAGAAGCCAGTCTCATGAGGCAGTCGCTAAGCAGTGAAGAAAAATATTCTGCACTTAAAAGGCAAGACATCTCAGGTGACTTCTAGCTGGCCTTTTAAGACATTCAGCTGGAAATAACATTTGCTGGAACACCCATTTTTAAAGGCAGTTGTACCCTGGGAGCGGTGCTAGGAACCTGCATCTCAAAATGTGTCTCCTGGGTTTTTGTCAGGACTGTTGTCTGACCTAACAACCTTACTGACAAGCTCCAGACCCAAAGAATCATCAATGAAAAATGCTTTATGTGGCTGCTAATCAGTTTGTCTAACAGGCTGATTCTACTTGCAGCACAAATGATCTTCCATCTTTCACAATTCTCTTCAAGAGTCAGTCAGTGTGTACGCACCCCAGTGCTTCTCAACAGCTGCTTGGAGGCAAGAAAAATTGACAAAGGCTTTGCCTTCCAACCATTTCCCATTCCCATACATCGTCTACACCACCTCTTACACAGACACCATCCCCCCAGACAGCTTCATTTCCCAGCCCACTGTAAGGAATCCTCTGGGCAACCCCTCTACCTGGCAGGAGTCCTCGGGAGCACCCCTACTGCGAGGACTGGCCGGTTGTTTCAGGGGCTGAGGCCCAGCTTTGGTCTGCTGGCAAGGCAAATGGGTGATGCAATGAAAGGGCCCTCCTTGGTTCCTAAGCTGGCCTGGTTCCTTTCCATCTCTACATGATTTTCCTCTCTAGGGAAAGCAAAGAGAATTCCTGGTGTCCTCCCAGGACCTTGGGAGTGAGTCATTAGGACACATGTAGGACATAGCCGTTTCAAAAAAAACCCACCCACAAACAACAACAACAACAAAGCTCCAAGCCAAACCAGTGCAACAGAAGTTTCCTTTTCGCATCTTACTGCAGCTGAGTATTGCCAGTTTCCCTCTCTACTCCTCTAGGCACAGCAAGGCTGCTTTCTAAACCTTAAATAAACAACTTCCCTCAAGAACACTGCAGTACTTTGGACAAATTGAGGAACAAATCTGGGCAATGAGCTACTTAAATACTCCAATTTTCTAGAAAAAAAGCACGGTGGATCTATGTAGCCAACTATTAACAATTCATTAATTTCTTACATGGATGCACACACAGATGCAGAAAAGCCCGAAGTCTGGGAATGAGCAGAAGGTGAAGTACCTTCTTCAGCCTGCTGCAGTACCTGTGTGCATCTTAGAGAGGCCTTACATACCTCCTCAGCGCGCCCGCAGCCAACTCCCCGACATCCAGCACCACGTGAATAGAACTCCTCAGCTGGGCTTTTCTCAGAGAAAAAGGGAGGTGTGGGACAATCGTGGAAGAGCAGCACGGAGAATTGTCAGCGTGAGGTGTCAAGGAACACAGATATCACACTGATCCTTGTTTAGTCTTGCGCGCCTGACAAGTAGAACAGCTGTGTTAGATAACACAGGCCTGTGATAGACTCTGAGCCACCTGATGGAAAGTTCTTGAGATTCCTGCTCTGCTGTCGGAAAGATCAAAGCACAGAGGTGAACTGCACCTGTGGGAATCCCCGATAAACAGGTGGGAACAGCAGGTTCAAAACACTCTCTAGGCAAGGACCAAGCTCTGCAGTGCCTGCATTCCCGCATGTGTGTCTCTGCCCAGGTGCTGCTTCAGAAATCCCTTTCCCCCCCACCCCTAGTCCATGAGGAATCGAGATCAAATTTACTGTTTGCATTTCATCCGTGGTTTTGTGGTGGTTCCCGCATCCTGCCTGTGTCGGCTCACACACTGGGACTTGAACTTCAGTTTGAGATGCTGGTAAACATTGTTATAAACAATTGGGGAGGGGAAAAAAACAAAGGAGTATTTTCTGTTCATAACTTTTATTGTAAACACATAGATTAAATATTAACATAGGAGAAAGGAGACATTACCAGTTAGGCCCAAGTGTCCTAAAACAGCCCAAAAAGTCCGTTTTACAGAGTCTCCACTGAGTTGGCAATCTCTGTAGAATCACTTCTGTGGTAATCGAAGCCTCCAAAACACTGGGATGTTCCCCATCCTCTCTTTCATTGTGCATAAGGGAACAGGGAGCTTGCTCTTCTGCTTACTCCAGGTCAGCCCCAATGAATAAAATGTATTCAAGTAAAGATACTCCAAGAAGATGAGCTCGGTCAGGTTCCTTTTCTTGTTTTACGCAACAGGCCAGGCTCATCCTGAGCACTCTAACTGGCTGAAAGTTAACGCTGTTAGTCAAGACCTGCTGGGCCTACTGGGAGCCTTGCAAAGAGGGTCAGTAAGAGCTGGGACTGGTGTTTGTTCGTGAGTAACATCCATTCTTCAGTTCGGTAATAAAAGCTGGTCAGAAAGCACTGAAAATGAGCACTCCTTTTGATTGCCCGTTTGCAAAATATTCAATTTCAACCCCAAAAATCTGAATTGTTTTCAAAGTTTCAGTTATCAGTGGATTTAAAGAAAAAAAAGTCCTAGAGATCCCATTATTTCTTAACCCTATACCCAAGGTCCAAATAAGTTCAAATAAAGATGCTCCAAGCTCCGCACTTCCCTGTTACAGTGTTTTCTCTGCTCCCCGCTGCTCCTTTGCCTTCCAGCAGCGAGTGCTCTCGCTGCCACTCTAGTTCCTCAGGTCTTTCAATGGGATCCAAGTTACACAAAAGGTAGTTAGTCAGCATCCAGACAGCCAACAGTAAATCTCTAAGGAGTGGATTTAATGGAATATACATTTTTTTTAAAAATCCATTAGTTAAAGCAGCACAAAGAGTGCTTTTGGAGGTATATATTATTGATTATATACATGGCATTTTCCCACCTTAAAAATAAACTTCTGGAAATATGGGGACTAATGTAAAAATGATCTCAGGATTTTGTAGGAAAAATATAATTTGCAATAAAAATATGGTAATTTTTTCTTGCTAGGAACAAGTTACAAAAATATTCTCCCACACATGTTTTTTTCAGCATCCTAGACATGTAACAAATATTTCTGCAGCAGTAGCCTGTCTTTTAAACAATGTCCCAGTCCCTTAATGTGCTGCATTTTAATTAATATCAAAAAGCACTTATGACAGTAAATATTTGCTTACTCTTTGTACATATTAGTCTGGCTTTTAACAATGTAGGCAAATGCTAGAACGTTGGTGATTAGATAGGAAGTAGTTTACGTCTAGGAACACTATATAAGAAAGTAACTGATTTAAAACAATTGGCTCTGATCCTAGGCAGGGCCCTTGTCTCTGTATGATCCCACTGATTTCAACCAGAATTCAACCAGAGCAAGTCTGGAGGGCCTCCACTTGCAAAGGTCAGAGTCAGAGAAACTCTGAATCTTATCTCTCTGGTCTGAGAGGGGAACCCAAGCTACAGGCATGTCAGGGTACCAAACAACCCTTCATCAAAGACAGAGATTGGAAAAGCCTTTGGGTGCTGCCTTATTGCATAGTTCCCTTTATGCCTTCTACTGCTACAGCTTTAACACTCACTCAAGGAAAAAGTTACTCCCATCAAATGGTGTCAGCGTGGGTGGACCCCCAGAGGGTCAGAGGTACTTGGGATCAAGCCACTGACTGGACTGATTCCCATGGACTTTGGTGTCTGCCAAAGACAAGACTGCAGATGAAGATGACATTGGTGACTAGTCAAGAAGATGCTGCTTATTCAAGTTTCTTCTCTCCAAAACTGCATTTCTGTGCTCTTATGAGGCCTGAAAGGGGCAAAAATGTATTTTTCAAGGTGGATCTTTAAAAATCAAATGAGCGCTTTTCCCCAGTTCCTAAGTCTTGCTCTCAGTAATATTTAGCCAGTAGTTCTCTTGGTGAAACTGAGTTTTCCCAGTTCCCATGGAGGTGTGATGCAGTGGAGAACTTCTGAAGAGCTTGTGTAGACAATATATTTATTTATACTGTTTAAACATCATAGGAATATCTTTGTAGAAAAATCAGTCCCCAGTTTCACCTCCAGTCTTCAAGATGGACCAACGCGGTACCATTTAATGACAACTTTTTCAGGGTTGGCAATAGTATCGTTCCACTGCTCTACAGCTTCACTGTTACTGCTATCCGAACTGAGCCAGATCTGTAGCAAGAAACAGAAAGCAAAATAAAATTGAGTTTCCCTGATATAACACAGAGGCTCAGCCTTTATTAGGTCCAAAGAAATACCATGGAAGTGCAGAACGAGATACCAGGTGTAGACTGCGACCAAAGCGTAATAGCAACAATTGTAGTTCTGTTAGGACTAAGATATTTTGGCTTTCAGCTGGGAACACGGGGAGTCTGGGTTTAAATTTAGCCTCTAAAATAGCTTAGAGAACTCGCTACATACTAATGTTTCTCTACTTAATAAGATGCTTTAAGTCAAGCATTCCTTGATCCCTTCCCATGCACGTGCCTGGGTCAAGGGCTCATCAGGGCCAGCAGTGGCTCTATGCATTCAAACTCCAGTTGGCTGCCAGCCATCTGGCCTCCCAGCTAGCTGTCCAGCCTGTTCATGAGCGCTTAAAATCACACGCTCCAACAGACAGGGCCAAACCTGCATTCCATGAAGGTTACTAACGTGCCCACACCACACAGTCATGCAAGTAAGAGTCCATTTCTTCTTAGTATTCAGTGAATGGCTAGTGGCCCTTAAATGAGGAGATGAGGTACGAGTAGGAAATTCTCCCCCTGAACACTCTCACCAGCCTCCACTGCGAAATGGATTCTGCTTATGTAAGTAGGTATCATTACTTACAGGACTGCATTTCCTTAGGTCTTCCAAGAATGAGTCTTTTTAAGACTTCTCAGAAACCTTCACCATGAGGTACATTTAGCCTACACTGCTGAAGCATGAGTCCTCAAGAAGTGAGAATAATGTCTTCCAAAAAAACAGACACCTGATGTTTCATCCACAGAGATTCAATATACATCTTGCTCATGATTAAAGACATGCCTGTAAAAGCAGCCTAATCTAAGTATTGTCTGCTTAGAACAGCATCCAATTAAACATCATTCTCTGAAGAACAAAGTTAGCAGATCCAGCTATATTCATCTTTTTCCAGCTACCCAGCCAACTGCTCAAAGTACATTTTTCCCTGAGCCATATTTTATGTCCTCATGTGTTATGTGGCAATGTCTGCCTGCATGAGCTGAAACAACCTTTTCCAAACAACCTCTGAGGAGCAGAAGTAGCTCATTTCCTCCCCCTAAAAATAAGATCCATGATTAAATGCAACTTGTCAAATTGAAATGACCTCACATACTGCTAAGTGACTGCAAAATCATACCCAACTATTTTTGCCCCAAGGTAGCACAACTAAAAGAACTATTTTTTTTTTTTCCTATTCCAAATCCTTCCACCAACAGGAATCACAGAAAGATGGAACGAGTGTGACATGAGGCTCCAGAAAATAGAAGAACTTCATGCAACTCTTACTGGCACATCATTTCTGTAGCCCATCAGCTTCTCCTAAAACTGCACGTCTTCAGCAGGCACAAGAAACGTCACCAGAGTGGGACAGTATTATTTTCTGTGCCTAAAGGTAGCACAGTCCTTCATCTGACAGGGGGCATTACAGTTGGGGGTCTCAAAAATCAATCCTATAATATTAATTCATGCATACTTTAAAACTCTGCTACTAAATCTAGCTGGGTGAGTGAAAGCACAGGGAATTAAGAGCAGCTATGGCTCTATACCAAGAAGAAAATGAGAGAAAGAAGGGACAGGATGAGAGTAAATTAGAACAACCAGGGGAAGAGGACAGAGAGAATAAAAAGGCACCAGACAACAAGTTTTGTGGTGGTTAAATAAAAATGATCACACAATTGCTTTCAAAGAGATCCGACTCAAGTTCTAGCTGTTACAAAAAAATAAATAATGGTGCTTGGCCAGCTATGTTATCACTTGACTATACATATCTAGAGGACTGCCCTAATTTCAGTGTTGTGTTACTGAGGAAGGCAGTCTGATATTGTAGCTGTTGATAGTTCCTCTTACATTCACCTGTTCGCAAGCGTATTGGTATGGTATGGTATGGTATGGTATGGTATGCCATGCCATCACCCTCTTTCTGTACAATATACTATAGGTTCTGGAGCTCCTGTGAGTGCTATGTTTGTGTTCTTTAAAAAGCCTAGAGGCAAGGAGATTGCATAGCTGTCTAGAGGAAGGAGTCTTTCACATAGTAATATCCCACACAAAAATGACGTAAAGATTTCTTTTTAAAAGCAAAATCCGATGTCAACTCCCATTCTGATGTTAGTGCATGTTTACAAGCCCAGTACTATTCTTTCTTGGGTTATATCCAGAAAAGTTTATTAGAATTTATTTTTTCCTTATTTGAAGTATTTAAAAACTCATACCAAGAAACCCGTGGAACTGGATTTTACGTAAAGGGTATCACGCTAGTTAGCAGAAACCAACCTGTCCCAGGAAGTGTTTCCTTCTCACTGAGCTTCTGCTGTAGAGCTTGATGAGAAAGCTAATTCCTTGTTCAGCTTGGCTAACTGGAAACATCATCATCTCTCCCCACTTCACTTGGCCATTAGTGGACTTCAGAAGACGAGTCTTCTTCTTATAGATCAGCCCTTCTGTACTAAACATGCCAACTTTCACAAAGAAATCTAGCACAAAAGGGAGGAAAAAGGGCACAGCACACAAAGGGTTACTCACAAACACACCCAAAAGCAAATTGACAAGATCCACATGTAGGGTTCAAATTGCAACAATTTCCCAGAAGTCTGGCCAGAAGAGCTGTAGGATGGCTTTCCTGACTAGTCACACCCAGTCTGTTCGATGATGTTGAACTGATTAAGGTTGTATCCAAACAGCAAGTGCAAGCTAATGCTTTTGTATGTCAGGATTAATATTGGGGTAAAAATCTTCCAAAATACATAAACACGCAGCTTCAAACCAAACAAAAAGTAATCAAGTAAGACATCTGTGGAAACAAGCCTTGGCAAGGGAAACCTACTGCACAATATGTTAGTCTGAGGTTTGTAAGGAATGCTGTGAATTGCCAACCCCTTTGAGCAGCAATTTACCTGTTACAAACCCAAGACAAGAGGCAGGAGACAGCTGAGGGAACTTACTTGAAGACAGCGGTGTAGATGAAACTGGAAGGTTTTGAGCTTCAAGAATCTGTAACTGAATCCTCCTGTTTATTGCTTGAAAACAAGTTCCTACTTGAAGTTCTGCGCGGCACACCTACAAGCAGAAGAATGTTTCCATAACATCTGGATTAAGTTGCTTCTAAACTCAGGAAACACAGGAATTCTGTCATATGTTGGGCTCTCGCGTCTCTATCTGGGATTTCCTGGACAGAACTACAAGCGTGTGCTGTATACACAACCTGCAGATGCACAGCAAGCCCCTCTCCCACTTGTCACAGCTGCGGTACATGTGCTCTGCTGATGGACTGCTTATGTGCAGCGCACATCTGGCCCTCAAGGGCTGCAGCCAGAGATTTCACCTGGGGAAGATTCCTTAATGGTAAGTGCAGACACATACAGGGAAAACCAGACAGCAGCTCTGCGAAACTTGAGTGTGGTAGTGAGAGACCAGGTATGCTCTGCTACCACAAAGACCTTCAGAGTTCTCCTCCCACACCTGGATTTCGCAATAGGGAGAGATATAGTCACTTAATGTCATGAGTGTTCAGGGTAACTGAATGCTGTGGAGTTTCCTATGTTCTGGAAGGACTTGTGTTTTACCTGCCTACACGCATACACCCCCCCACACACACTCTGAACGTACTGAGATCTCCCATCTGAACTATGGTTTTAGAGCTTTTCTAGAGGCAAAACTGCGTTGAGGCCTCCTCATTACCCTCCCATCAAACACTAGCATACCGTGAGCACTGTAGGAACAGGAGAAAGCTGGGGGAGACCCAGCGTTCCTGACAGCCCCCATTCAAGAGGACTTTGCTACTCCTGGTTCCCTTCAAGTCTTAATGTACATCAGTGAAGCAAAATGCACCAGCAAGCGAGAGAGCAACAAGTCAGATAAAGAGAAGCCAGGCTCCAGTTCATCAACGAGACCCAAATTCTCTTTGCAGCTCCGCCGTAAAACCTCTGTATAACCCTGAGAGGGAGCCACTAACTTGACTCTCAGCTCTGGCTCTCCGTTGGCAAGTGAGGTGGTTTGCTGCCTCAGAGGGCAGTACAGGGATGAATTCCAGCAGTGTCTGGAGGGCTCTTGGGTGTAATGGTGAGGAAAGCCAAGGCAGAGACAGAAACTATGAGATAATTCAGGGATTTACATTGGGATGAAGCAATTTCTAAATGAGCTTCCTCTTTAACTTAATCTTACTGCTTTTCAAGCAATGTGGTTATTCTTGTTAGAACTACAAAATGTCAAGTGTAACTTATGTCAGAATCAAGAGTATCACTCGTATAACTCAGGCACGCTTAGATGGGATTTGCTTTTGAATTGCTAATTCAAGTTTAATTTGTTGAAAATACAAATGTCTAGACGCAATCTGTAAAAGAAACAAACAAAATCTGGGTAGGGGGAAAGAAAATCCCACTGTGAAAACCACCTGCTTCTTCTTACACTAATGGAAATGAACTGCCTGAATTATTACTTCACAGCATGGAAGCTGAACGTTAAATACATAGCTATCTCTGCAGCCTCAAGCCACTGAAGATCTTAGCTCTTTTCTTCCACAACGCAGATTCCTCCTGCTCTGAACTCTTGCTGTGAATCCGAAGGATCTTCTGATGCTTTTTTTGTCCGAAAAGGCAATTACTCGATGTCTTTTGCTGAACATTTCCCCAGAATGCCCCTCCCTCAAGCTCTGGGCCGTGGTGTGGAAGAGCTTGCTCTAGTTCTTTTCCCAGAAACAGCTGCAGTTTATGACCAGAACAGCTATCTGCATTTTCCACCCCCTCTTTTTTTTCCCAAGCAAGTGGGGGAAAAAAAAAAAGAAAAAGAAAAAGAAAACCCCTTGTTTGTTGTGAGCACTGAATTAGCACCAAATTATTTTAGTTTAATTTCCAGCAACTCTTTCTAGGTGACATAACAACATACTTTTACAGTCTTGGCACTTACAGGTGCTTTGGAAGGAGGAGAGATATCCAGCCAGTGACTCGACTCCTCTGAGCTGAGCTCCCGCAGTGCCAAGGAGCACTCTCCAATTGTTTTTTTCCTGGGCGTCTGTGTCTGGATTTTAAATACCAATCTGACAGCCTGCAGGCTTTGCAGTTTAATGGCAAATACAAAAGTTTCCATAAATTCAATGTCCTAGAAAGAAAAACAGAGGAGTAACATCACCACTGGGAGACAGTCACATTGAGCCCGAAACCTAGAAACACCGAGGCTTCCTGGTATCGTACCACTGCTCCCGGTTACCACTTGAGGTTGCCATCAAAAAGGAGACTTTTAAATGGTAAGCCCCCATTGTGGGGACAAAGCTCTGGATTATTTTTCACTACCATAATGAGTTGAGGCTATCTCTTCTGGAGCTTTTCAACAGCGTACACACAGTCTCATAGCAAATTCTCCCCTGGCTTTTAGCTTCAGTCTCTCCTGCTCATTTTTTTCCTTTCTCCTTTCACTCACATTATGGGGGGTTTATGTTGCTTTACCTACCACCCCCTTAATATTCCTTTATTGCCACTATCAGGAGTCTTGCTCTAACCAATTCTTACTACTTTCTGTAGAGAGGAAATAGGAACTGGTAAGCCCCCCCTAGTGAGAGGCAGGGACTGGAGCACCTCTCTTATGAGGAAAGGCTGGGAGACCTGGATCTATTTAGCCTGGAGAAGAGAAGACCAAGAGGGGACCTCATCAATTCTTATAAAATATGGTGTCAGGAGGATGCAGTCAGGCTCTTCTCAGTGGTGCCCAGAGACAGGACAATGGGCAACAGGGACAAACTGGAACACTGGAAATTCCATCTCAACACAAAGAAGAACTTTGAGAGTGCTGGACCCTGGAACAGGCTGCCCAGAGAGGTTGTGGTGTCTCCTTCTCTGGAAAAAACCTGCCTGGGTGCGTTCCTGGCCAACCTGCTTTATGCTTTACGTGACCCTGCTTTGGCAGGGGGTTGGACTAGATGATCTCTGAAGGTTCCTTCCAACCCCTAACATTCTGTGATCGTCTACCTTCCCATGGGTGAATGTGCACGCGCAGGTATGCCTGGTCTTCCTCCAGTCTCCCACCACTGAGCTGCCAAGGCCAGCAGCTCATGGTTCAGTCCCCAATAAGAGTACCTGTCCTGCAGACTTGGGAGAAAAGGAGGGCAACAGTACCATGCAAGAGAGGACATATGGGGAGGGAACAAGGCTTTTACTAGGATTTTGAGAAGCCTGGAGGCGAGAGGAGAAACCTGGACCTAGGCAACTACCACAGCAAATACGGCAGAAGAGTCCACGTTTGGTCCATTTTAAAAATCCATTTACATTTAACTTTTATTTATTGGGGGAAAGAAGATTCCTCTGCCTGTACTTACATTGCATCCTTCCTTGGCAGAAGATTTGAAATGCACTGGTTTGGGCAATGTGAGAATTCCCTTGACAGAGATACGAGGATTTTCCCCACAGCTAGAAGGCCAGCTCAGGTCCTTGCACTGCAACATTGAAAACATGCTCAGTTGAGACAATGTAAGACTCTGGTCCTCAGACTACTTAGAAACAGTCCCTTCTACCGTGTTGTAGAATTATGCATAATTGCTGCAATAGTGAATATAAATCAGAGCCAATGTAATGATTGTGTCACTTCAGATCATTTAATAATTCATTTTCCCAACCAGAGAGGAAAAAGTTATTTGGTAGATTTTCATGATTTCACTACGTGGCAATTTGCCAACAGATAAATGGTGAAATCCCTTACGTAGTATTTATCACTTGATGCAGTTATGAGGTTTCTGACTACTCAGAGTTCCAGCACCTAAAAATTATTCTCAGTCCCTGGAAGCGTATGAAACAGACAGCGTAACAGTATCACATTAGCTAGCAAACAGCCACAAGTCACTAAATGTCCTCAGAGTGCTCTGATGGCTCTGCCATGAAGGCATTGTTAGATTTGAAGTCAGTTAAATGCTGCCTCCAATCTTGCTCCAATTTACTGCCTCCACGTTTTCACAGGACGATTTCCACAGCAGAACCAGCCTATGACAAGCTCAGGTCTCTGATCTGTGCTGAAGAGTTCCTCACTCCACAATCAGAACATGTGTATAGGAACATAAAGAGATATACTACTTTTAACTATTGACTGTGGCAGAACAGAGGTTGCAACAGGAAAAAAAAGTAAAGGAGAAGATACTTTGAATAAAGCCCAGTACAACATTTGACTGAACTTTGCTTATATTAATACTAAGAAATCATTTTCTTTCTCTCCTAAAAGTATTCCTTAAAGTAACAGAGCCAAATTTAATGAGAATCAACACTAAGTACTGTAAAATCGCCATTTGAGTAAATAATAATCAAGCTATTTATATTTGCTTACATGTAAAACTGTGATCCAAATCTGTTCTACAGAAGAAACATAACACAACTTCACATTCAGTCTTCCAAAGTCTCGTTCATCTCCTGATAATGTAATAGTATCTATGGAAGAAAGCCAATTAGTGTTTGCAGAACTAATGCAGTATCTTAATAGGGGAATAAGTAGGTGGGCTGCCTATCTTTGAAAACTCTCAGAGTAAGTTTGACATATCTTAATGCCTATATTTTAAGGACAAATTATCCACAAAGTCCTGTAGCCTGACCTTCTGTATAACTAAAAGGTTTCACATTTACCTCAGTTACCTCTACTGAAGTTAATAACTTGTGTTGTACTCAAACAACTTTTAGAAAGGAAAAAAGCATGTGCCAGAGAAACCTAGAACACATGTATAGTCTGTCGTTTCCCTTAATCACTTTCACTCTTCAGTTTATAAATTGGCCTGCTTTTTATCTTTTCAGATTTCAATTCCAGCCTAGTAAACATTTTACTATAATGCTTTTCTGAAAGTCAGAATTGCTGTTTAATATCCAGCATTTGTCTGTCATGACTGAAACTAGGTAAGTGTCCCTCAGTCTTCTTTTTGAGGAGACTGGGTAAAATTTGGAATTCCAATAGGGTGACTTTCATGGGGACTTCGTTAATTTTTTGCCTGTTTACTTTTCAGTATCTCCACTTCTTCAGCATTCTTTCATAAATAAGGATACTGGGTTTGCATGCAATATTCTTGCCTAATTTTCAGTGAAATATGGGTATTGGATTACAGGCACCTCCCATAGAAAAATACTGATACATGAAAAAGGACCAGAGCTTTGAGCAAGGTGCTGCATTCTGCCCTAACAGAACATCTGTAATTTCTTAGTTCACTGGAGTAGTAAACCCAGGGATTGATTTTTCAAAAGCATGAGAGCTCCTCAAAGGCTCAGTTTCTCAATCTCCTGACAACAGGAAAGTGCAAGTCCAAAATTCTTAATTTCAAATCACAGAGTAATCTCCCAAGTGACTTGCTGATCAGATTCATCTCAAAAAATACAATTGTCAATGGTAGAGACAGCCTAATGTTTTGAGTGCAAAGACAAGGTAAACAACCAAAACATTACCTAGACTCCTGTTACTGCCTTGCGAATCCTTTCTGGAAGATGTACTGCTAGGGACACTGGAGAATGAATCATATCTCTGGGGGCAAAAAAAGGTACGTCACTGCAATGGATGCAAAAAGCCAGAGAGGTTCTACCAGCAGAAATGACACGATATAAAAAAGCCAACATCTCATTTCAAATAGTTGTCCCATTCCCTGCTAATCCCTTGATCCAGCAGCATGGAGTCACTGCTCTGATGCAAGGAGCTAATACAGGACACTTATGGCCAGCACAGAATTTTTTGCTCAACGATATGTATAGAACTTCCTCTCTATGTTAAAGATGACTCTTGGGAAAAAAAAAGTGCTTGGTTTTTTTTTGCATCAAAGGAATCTTCTAGTGTTCCACTTTTCAACTGATGGGAGAAATCACCAGATGATGAACCACAGCCTCTTCCCTGACTGTGTTTAAGAGGAGATTAGATGTGGTGTTGAGGGATATGGTGTAGGGGAGAACTTGTAGAGTAGGGCTGATGGCTGGACTTGATGATCCCAGGGGTCTCTTCCAACCTAAATGATTCTGTGATTCTCTTGTCTGTCTCATCCTGCCTAACAGCCTACTTGGGTTTCTCAGCAGCCCCACTGAGCCAGAACAGCAGTAAGCAGAGGAGACATCAAGACAAGAGCCTCTTGAAGTTGATCAAGATGTTAAAATTTTCCCTTTAGCCCTTCCCAAGCATAGTACAATGTCCTTCAGTGTTTACTTTGAAAACACAACGCAACAGGAACAGATACACCGAGCAAGCTGAGCTTGCAGTATAACCTAAGGTACACAAAGAACTCACCTTCATAAATCGATGAGGTGGGCTCCTGAGGTCAAACATTGAATGACTTACATCAAACGATCCAGACAAAGCACTAGGTCTTAAATCACTAACTAAAAAGACAAAAAAAACCCAATACAAATCATGTCAGCATCACTGCAAAACCAAAATAAATTAAGAAACTTTTTTTTCCCCCAATTTATGCAGACCTGTGGTAGAATTGCAACCTAGCTAAAGAACATCTAAGGAAGGAGGTCAGCACCTTTCCCGATTCTGTTTCCCAAACCACTCTCCTGAAATGACAAAATGGAGACACCAAGACATTAAAGTGTCTTAGTTCCATCTTTGAAATAGTTCAGACTTACCTAGTAGCACTGGTAGAACAGGGAGCCTGCCTCAAAGTTATTTCCTCAAGAAAAATGTGGGGTTTTAGTAGATGCCTTAGCAAACCAGAAAAGCCTTGTCTTTAAATCTAGTCAGCCAGAACTGGTTAACTTCTTGAATTTTTCCCACAGTAAAGACACTGGTGGCAAAAACAGGCTGGCTGCTAAACTTGGCCTCATCTCCCTGGCTTTGCTGACCACAGTTGCCAAAGCACCATACTCTGCACCCTTACTAGATCTCAGACAAAGCCAAGTGTGAACTCTGAGATGACACATACTTGTTACAGCACAAAAGTAAGATCTTTATTTTAGAGAAGGGTAGTTTCCTCAGCAGTTGGAGGTGGTTAAGTAGATCTTCTCCATTTCTTTCTCCATTCTTCAAAGCAATAAAGAGCTAGAGCACATTGTCTATGCATACTACAAGCATCGGTAGAAAATGAGAGCTGAACTAATGGCACTGGCTCAGGAATCTTTGCTGACTCCAGTAATGTTCATGAGCATTTTAAAGCCTTCCAACTTTAAAAGTGACCCATACTGAAATGAAAGAAAGCAGCATGGTGTAACTTCTAGTACTATCTGATGCATTGGATTGCTTTCTGTTGCAATGCTACATTATGGTATTTCAGAAGACTGCCATTACAATTCACTGGTCATGGCTTAACACAATTACATCACTCGTTACCAAAAATGTATTTCCTTTTCATTGCTATCAAAAGAAATAACCAATTATCCTTATTGTGAGATGTGACAATAAACAATAATTCTCTTTTCCCAAGGAAGAAATAGAGAACAATTTTTGACAACCCATGGGAGAGAAAAGAAAGCAACAACATCACTTAGATAAAATTTAATGAAGGTCTGTATGTCTGGCACGGGTTCCAAATTCTCTTGTGCATGACACAGAATGGCTGAGGCATTCACTGAGGCTGGTGTAGAAATAGCATTCTGGTGTCACACAAGGCCTAGAAACCTTGTTTGATGTAATGGGAGAGACCAGCCCGTTACTTGATTTGAAACTGATTATGGCTATGGAAATTAATTCTATATTTGCTACTCATGACTTTCCCAAACTCGTGGGAAACCTCCACTCGAGCCTACAGGTTACAAATCACCTAAATACTTAAACCAGTATGATCTGCCATTTCCAGTAAAGCTGGTTAAAGTTTTCCGAGAATGGGGAGGGGGGAGAAAGACAGTGCCTTTTTCAAAATCTTAACTTTTCAATGGAAAAAAAAGACTATTATTATACTGAGAAAGCTCTGTACAAAATATAAAAAGCAGAAATTTTTTTCACCACAAACATATGTTGTTTCCCAATAATAACTAGAATTTTGGAAAAAATATGAATCAGTTTATTTTTTAGTTTGTTGTTGGGTTTTGGTTGTGTGGGTTTTTTTGGTTGTTTTGGTTTTTTTTAAATTAAAAAGAGGGATTTCATGTGAAAATTCAAGAATTTCACTTCATACCTTCCAAATAAACACATTCTGTAGCTCTAAGCCCACCCACACGAAAAGTATCATAGCTCTTGCTGCCACAAAATAGGTGTTGAGTTTTGCTTAAATAGTCTGTAGATGCATGTGGAAGAGAATCATGTAGCTTTTGAAACAGCTGTCAAAAAACTCTGGAGGAAGGAGGCATTTTAGGTGTGTCTCGAGTAGACTTCTAAGTGACCTTCCTTGCCTTTAAGCTTACTAAGGCAAAACTAGTGAAGTGTTTACTTAGCTTGAAGAAAAATGGAAAAAGAGATGATGAACTGAAGGGAAGATGTTTGAGACAGTTTTGTAAAACCCATTTGGCTCCCACCACAGGTGCTTGCAAGGCCTAGGAAAACCAGATGCGTTAAAGGCTGCTAAAATTCTAAGTGTGTTTTGTTCTCAAAAAAACTAATAATGGAGTAGTCTTTTCAGGTTGTCTCTATGGTGATTCAGAACTATTTTTAAAACAGGACAGAGTCTGAGAGGCTTCCCCCAGCTGTAAATAAGCCTGCTATACCATTCAAAACAACAGGTCTTTAAAAAGCACACTGTTGCCAGCTTCCAACCTGATAAAGGTGTGTGCGTTTCTTGGAGCGTGTGAGTTTTGTGACTGTGTTTGCCTTAGCAATCTTTTGGTGCAACACTTAGTCACCTACTTTACTCTAAACAGCATTCATTACAGGATACACATACCAATGAAGGGCACCCAAGAATGTTTTTTACCTTGGTAGCCAAACACTTTCTGTCTAAACTTTTACTGCCTCCCAGCCCTTCCCTGTTCTGAGACACATTTCTGCAATGAGAAGTGGGACCATTTCGGCACCTTCAAAAGCAAACTATAAAAAGCTGGCATACAGTATCACTTCCCTGTTCCTATCACCTGCTCCCGGATGTCTTTTGGTGCTTGTTCCTCTCTCCATACAGATGCTCCTCAGGCATTCCTCCGCTCAACATACTGCCTGACTTCCTTCTTCCGTCCCCCTCACTCCTATTACTGGTAGCTGCAATCTCCAGTACTGCATTTTGGTTTGGACTGGAGGCAGCTCCACCAGCTTGCTTTGCCAGTTTGTCTATGGTCGTGTGATGCGTGCAAGCCTTGTTAAACCCCCAAAAGATGAAGTAACAGTGCAGCTGGAAATCAAGCAGAGCTTGCTCTACAGACCGACTCACCCAAAGACCAGTTTGAGAACTGGTATAATCAAACACATCTTCTGTAGACTAACGGCTTTCTTTTCTTACCTATAAAGCTTGGGAGTGGGAGGAAGACAGGAAAGTGAGAGTGCAGTCCTTCTCACCTGATCCATATAATTTCCTGTTATCTGATTTTGCTTGGAAGCGTCTAATCAGATCTGGCGAAATCCGGTGCTCCAGATAGAAAGGGTTGTACACGTCATAGCGGGGCCACTGGTACACGCCGTGCAGTTCTGCTTTCCAGTCACCAAATGAGGCTCTGGCAGATTCTGCAGAGCACAAGTAAACATCAAATACAAGAGTTCCAGACATAACAAATGCTGCCTGGCCTCATAAGGCAGGCAGACTGCCTCCAGGGCAAAGGACAAAATATTTCAACATTATCTGCTTCAGGAAAAGGGGGGAAAAAAAGAAAAAAGTAAAGAAAATATACATAGGCATTGTGTCAGATCTCCACAGTGTGCTAGCAAACACTGGAGTTAAATTGGCCCTACAAAGCTTTGCATACCCTTTCTTGGAGCTCCTCAATAAATGCCTAACTAGTTAAAATACAGAAGGCTCCAAAGACAGACAGCAAGACAGAAATTAACAGGAAAAGTAGGGCCATGTGTACAGAAAACCTCTGACTTATTTGGCTACTGACCCCCAGGACATTCGCACTTGGTTAGTGGACTCCCAGACCTTTAGGGGGGGGTTTGTATGGAAAGATACCACAACTTGTGACTGCAGCCTCCTTGTCATCCAATTTCCATAGGCAGTCTGTCAGTGCTAAAATCACTGGTCCAAACCAGCATGAATTGTTAGCTGAAGCACAAGTAGGCAGATCTGAGAATGCCTGACTCCCAGCCCTTTACTCAGCTGATGGCAGCATAGCTCTCCTGGTTTTCTTTCCTTTATTCACAACAGTTTCAGAAAAAACATGCATGTCTTGGTCAGCAGAACAAGAAAGAACACTGCTGTAGTGCTTCATTTTGTCTGTCTGGAGCAAAAATAAGCCCCATGTAACAGTACAGTAGAGAATGGGGATGGAACAACCTAGACTCTGCCAAGCTCTGACATTTGCTTACTTCACTTCCCTGGACTTCAACCTATCTGTTAACAAGTTCTTTACCCCATGATAAAGTGCCCTCAATTCCACAAGTGTGTTGCACCATAAGATGCAAACTATTACTGCTGTACAATCCTTCTCTCCAGGTGTTAGTAGATTAAGTAAAAAAGAATAAAACAGTGAGATGGAACAAAGGAGATGATAAAGCAAGAATTCAAGTATAATGGGCTCGAGCATGACGTAAATTAGGATTAACGCTAGAAGTGAGACCATAAAGAACTGATACACAGCAGATGATGGAAAAGCCAGTGTTCCAGACCAGGAGCACACTTCTTTCTGCTAGCTTACTTCTCTGAGAGCCTAAGACATGCTGCAGTGAGTACTGAAGAGAAAGGCTGCCAGAACTTAAATGCTTTCAGAAGGGATGCCAAAAGCTAACACTGAGCATGTCCTGTTTCACTGAAGGAAAACGGTCAGACACGCACAGAAAATGGAGTGGAACTAGGAGCAGAACTTGGACTCCACAGATATTTAACAACGGCCTAGGAAGCAAATAGTCTAGATGCATTCTTTTAATATGCTAGTGCTTTGGCTAATGTGAAGAAGGAATGACAGCACACTTCACTGTGTTGAGTAAATCTCCCTAAAAAGTAAACTTTGCATTTTTAAACACAACTTTAATGAGGCTTAAAAAGCTGTACTTTAAGAAAATAAGTGTTTATATTTAGAAAGAGAAATGGAAGTTGCCTACTTAACGTAAGAGCCCCTTTTCAAATATTTGTTCAAGAATTTAAAACATTTGCTCAAGACAGACAATTATGAACACTGAGGTCATCCTGCCAGAAGATCTACCTGGATTATAGCCTAAGGGCCTCTCTGGACACTAGGTCCTCCAGAAATGACAAAGCAGAATTCCCAATGAAGAAAAGCCACTGGTTTATAAGTCACTGACTGATAAGACTGTATAGAACAGTATGAACAAAGAAAACATTATGTCAAGGTTGTTTGACATGTCTTCCTTCTCTCTGGAGAACATTCATGTCTCAGAGTCCTTGATGAGACTTCTCTGTACAGTGTCTTGATGATGAGCCAAGACAAAGCAGGGCAGAGCTTAAACACAGACCTAGTGTGCAAGGGCATTACCAGAAGCATGCCCTGCATCTCCGTACCGTGCTGAAGTATGGACTTACAAGAACTAGCTACTGAAGTCGCAAGGAAGTGGGGAGGCTAAAGGTGAGGAGACTCAGAGATAAAGAAGGGACCTCATGTGTTCTACCTCCATTAGGTTGCCTATCCATGTCTGGCGAGGCAGACATCACAAATAAGCCCACTGAAAAGATCGGGCACAGCATGGCCAATCTATACCAAAAAGCCTTGCTAGGCTGATTACCTTGGCTCTAGTGTTACCAGCAGGGGTGGGTGAGGGTGAGGAGGAAGTCTGGTAAAAGGCACGCAGGAGGAGAAACTGGGGAGGAACTGAGGAGAAGAGAGAAGGGTGGGAGTAAAACCACACAAACACAAAAAGAGTAGGTAGAGCTGCATTACTTATTATGCAATATGTCGTTGACTTTTTTCAGTTATAAGGGTTTCCACCCAGAGAAAAGAAATAACATGAGGCTAAAAGCTTATTATCAGCTCATCACATCCCCTACCTAATTCTAGGCATCTCCTGGCAGGACAAGCGACTAGCCTAGCGACAGCATATGCCCTGTAATTCATGGTACTGACTCAGGCTCCTGTTATGTTAAAATGCCACCGTGCCTAAACTGCATGTACACCATTTTGGCAGGCTGAGAATGGCACTAACTGGCAGAGCTTGAAGCACAAGATTGTTGTTAATCAAACACTCATAGTATGGTGTGCACCCTTATATACTGCTGAGATCTGTGACACCTCCCTAGGAGCAGGAAATAGCAGGGTGAAAAAATCCCACCACGTAGCAGCACACACTATCTATTGGCAAAATCTGTAAAGGAAGATGCGTTACTGTGTTAAAATATATCAGTACATTAAACAGGAAAGCCAGACCAGCCTCCCTCCTTATTTGAGCAATACGAGTGCTGGGGTGGGGTTATCTTTCCCTGCCTCTAATAAATTCTTTACTAAAGCTTCTGTTTCCTTTAAGTGTCTTGCACTACTTTGATTACGAGCGCTGGTGTGCAATGCTCCCTTCCACTTTTATGCATGCAATATCACAGAGATTCACAGTGGCATGACATCCTTCCCAAAACTTCTCTGGATATCCAGAGAGAAAGGAGACAAGACCAGGCTTCTAGAAAAGTTCTGCACACGTATGCTTTCAGTAGTACTCTGTGACAACTTTCAAGGAGCATCAGAAACTAAACAACTGTTTCAGCGATGCTGTTAATGTTTTACCTTGAATCCCTCCAGCATGTGAGGTACCGGAAAGGTTCTTCGGCTGTACGTAAGCCAGTTTGAATGGAGGGACCACAAATGGTACCTCCTGACCATCCAGGGGCAGTTTAGAGAGCAGATAGTCCTCTGAACAGCCAACTTGACGCTTCACTGACACAGAAGACAATGGAGGCTTCTCTACAATAGTTGGCTTGCTTGCAGCTACTGCTTCAGATTCCTGCACCATGGAAACTGCTAAAAATAAAAAGCAAGAAAAACAGACAGTCCACATGTGTATTAAGTTTTGAACAATACTATGAACAGATCTCTTTTATTTAATAGGATCTGTGCTCAATACATTACTTAGTGGCTGCTAGTATTCAGCTTTACCAGTGCTCAGGACTAGCACCCAGAAAAGACATTCATCCTTGTGACACCTGTGCTGATCCAAACTCTGTTGCTGAGGCTTCTGTTTTTATAGCTACCTTCCTCTTAAGTGAATGTCTGCAAGAGGTGCACTTGCATTATAGAAGAGTTCTTAAGCAAATAAGACACCAAAGAAAATCCTAACAGCAAATCTACAGGGAGTTAAAAAAAAGTGTTCACTCTTCGAGTTTGAAAGATACAAGACCTTTACACAACCTTGGGTAAAAAAGTTGGCCTTTTTGGACAAGATTCCAGGCTGCAAGGAGCAGACTCCAGACAAGTGTTATTTTTCAGTTCCAATTCCAATTTATAACACTAACAAGCATGTGTTCAATCTCCAAGTGGAAGCATGGAAAGAATTTTGGATGTTGTAAAAGAATTCAAGTTTATCAGGGGTGATATGGCCATTTTTTTAATGGGAAATCTCATCATTAATGAAGCCAGAACAATAAAACCCTTGGGCAACATCAATAGGTCAGAACTCACGATCATTTCTTTCTTTTTCCACGCAGAAACACCATTTACAGCAGTTTTTAATACATTCTGTTGCCATTGTTTTCAGTGTTGCAATTCAGAAGTGACCACAGTCAAAGATCCAGTGCAGTAATCAAACCTGAAAAATACAACAAACCAAACCATATTAAATGGAAATAATTGAAATCAAAATTCAGTATTATCATTATTTAATACATGATTGCTTATTCACACAATCCCAGGGTCAATGAGAAAGTTACTTCTGTCACAGAAGGTTCAGTGCCATTAGATTTCCCTCAATGGGACAAATTCACAGGGAAAGGGGGAAGAGAAAATCCTTTTAACCTACAGCATCCAAGTGCTTTCAGTGAGAGATCCCCGTCTTTCACGAACACTGAATTTCTCCTCTTATTTGTGTGCGCCACTACGCTTTGGAGTTTACTCAGATTTCTAGCTGTTTTGATGTGGTCTTGTCAAGTCATTTGCAAGATGTGGTTTTTCTTCCATTTCCCCTGTTTGTGTTTCTCCTATCCTCTTTCACCCCTGTACTATTTTCACACACATCCCTACGCGTTTACGTTTTTCACTCAACATACTCCATACTTTACATTTGAAAACACTCTTTATGAATGATGCCAAAATTGCCTCCTTTGAGGAACTACTGCTTTCTCATAATTGTATACACATGAAACTGAAGACCTGTTTTATTACATAATTGTCTGCTATGCATACAGAAATAGAGCATGCTGTCTTTCAGCAAAATAAGAGGCATGTAATCTACTAAAGAATGAGAACAAGTCTATAACAGATGGTTAACATTAAAGGAACTTTATGACAATGCTAACTGGCCTCATTTAAATGTCTTTATTCATATCCTTATGTTCCCTTTTGAAAGGACACAGACAGCTGCATTGCCTCCTTTCCAAAATTTTGGCTAAGTCTAGTCTTTACATGTACCTAAAGTACAAAAGGTTCTCTATAAAACCTACCCAAGATGAGATTCCAGCTCCACAGAGGTTAGAAGACACCAGACAGAACATGAACACAAGCTGAAGGGATGGGGCAGACAACAAGAGAAAGGGAGGAAGCACAGAGAGAAGATAACAATTATGCAAAAGTGGATGTGTTTGCTCAGTTATCTCAATCACAAGGAATTGCTGAAAGCTTCCGTGCTCCAGCACAGAAGTCAGTCCCACCTGCAGTTTGCACAGTGCCCTCATTTTCTTTGTATGTGTATTCACAGGCAGCTAGGGAGCCACACAAATACTGTGGAGCTAACACGAACATCCCCAAAACTTTTCTTTCATTCAAAGCCCCTCAAAATTCTGATGCACGCCAAGCAGCAATATTAAGCTACAGACACTTCATGTAACTTAGAAAACATGTGCTTTCTGGCCTTAATATTGCATTTCCAGGGGTAGGGTTCAACTGAAAGTTACCAACAAATATATCAATGGATTTGCAAATACTGACCAAACCCAGGCTATACTTCCTGGTCTGCTCTTCTGCACCCTACAGGACCTCAGCGCTGCTATTCCTATTCTAACATACGGGTATTGCACAGTCACTGAGAGTACATGTCTTCATGAGGGAGCCTTGAGTTAACTTACTATGTTTAAAATAGTAGTGTGAAATACAATCAAGGTTTATTATAACTTATTATGTTTAAAATAGTAGCGTGAAATACAATCAAGGTTTATTATTACAAGTACGTAACTGTTCCAGAACCATTCTTAATCACGAGCGATCACAAAGCACTCATTAGAAGGAAATTCTTAAAACACGTTCCCGTTAGACATAAACCTACGTAAACCATTATTCTCCTGCAACAAGGACTTCAGGGAATATTTGTTTTAATGCAATTTCTCTGAATAATTTTGGCTGGTTTTACCATTAAGCCACATTAATTATTTCCTCGTTTTATACTGCACTTTGTGCTCAGCAGACCAAAATGAACAAAATGCAAGTGACCTCAGAAGTAGCCTGAACACTGGTACACGTTATCCTGGAAAACACAGCACTACTGAAGAGATTTGTTTCTAGTCTCTAACCAGACAGGGCAGGGGTGCAATATCTTGCTTTAAAAGGGACACCATTACTGTGCAGAGAACCCATAACTCAGTACTTACTAGGGAGTGTGGCGATAGAAGGAGTAGTAGTGTTTTTTAACTGAAAGAGGGTAGATTTAAATTGGATATTAGGAAGAAGTTCTTTACTTCTGAGGGTGAGGGTGGTGAGACACTGGAGTAAGTTGCCCAGGGAAGCTGTGGATGCCCCATTCCCAGAAGTGTTCAAGACCAAGTTGGCCGGAGCTTTTAGCAACTTGGACTGGTGGGAGGTGTCCCTGCCCATGGCAGAGGGAGTGGGACTAGATGATCTTTAAGGTCCCTTCCAACTCTAGTCATTCTGTGGTTCTATGATACTTGCCCTAATCTCAAAATTGCCCATGAGTGTAAATACAGTATGAGATCTGCAGAAAAAAATCTTCAAAGGCGATGCCATCTACTCCAGAACCTGCTCTGCATCTTTGCAGAAGCTCAAAAAAGAGGAACAGGAATTTATCATTAAATTCTTCAAGTTTCTATGATCAAATTTTCACCACTACCCCTTCCTCAGAGGCACTCACAATAACTAAGCCTGCTAGAATTCAAAGTTTACTTTAAGGCTTCCTTGCAGTGATTTTCCTTCCCAGCTGTTATCAGTACACAGCTGGAGTTAATATGCTTTACTCTTGTTCACCATGTTTAAACTGGGCTGAAACAGCTGCTTCATTTGCTCTAAGCTTTCCAACAATGGTATCTAAGCCTCAGTGGCAGTTTGTGCAGGCAGAAGTCTTTCATCTCCAAATGTCCAGATTGAATTTATTTGCTACTCCTGGTGAAGAAACCGAAATGTTAGCAACTGCCCAGCTTTCCAGTTACATAAAGTGAAAAGATTGGGTTTTCTGCACCAGACAAAATTCAGTTCATGGTAGTAATTGCTTTCCCCAGCCATTGTTTAGCTGGAACCATTAGTGTGAGCAAGTAAACAAAAGGAAATAATCTGTCACAAGCAGGTGCCTTTCCATGATGAGACTGAGTGACTTACCTAGAAAAGGTTACATACAGGATATAACAATACTTATAATGCAATTCTGCATCTTTTGTACTTCTGTCATTAAAACAAGATCATGTTTTTCACAGTGAGACCAAGTAACCCATAATAGTCTATGACCACTATCTTTTTTTTCCCCATTTATCAATATGCAAACATTCATAGATTTTTTTCCCATCTGAAGACAAATACAAAGCAGTTCATCACTGTCTATTGTGCAGAAGACAGTGCTCTATTTACAGGTTACCATTTTGTAGGCAAAGCAGCATCATAGCCAATGCTGAAGCATGTAGACACATAGCTTAGAGATTCCAATTCAGTTCGAGTTTAGATACTGTATTTTGAAAAGCAAGTCCCAAGAGTAAGAGAGCAGAACACTGGTTACACTTTTTTAAAGCCTAGCAATATAGTGGTTTCAAGTGACAAAATTTGTGCTTTGTGTTCTTAGACTTATACCCAGGCACATTACAAATCCCTCCGCTCGTGCTGAGGGATAGATCATCTGGATACAGCGCTCCCTCATTCTGCTTAGAACACTTTGCTTCCTTTGGGAAAACACAATATGGATGGTCTCAATTACTATTTAAAGTTTTAATTAATTAAGCTACAGAGATAACTATGCTTTTGTTGGTTTGTTTTAGCTCAGAAGAGCAACTCTGGCAGTGAATCAGATGGCCTGGGTCCCAGTTCATTTATTTTCTCATATCTGTGTTTTCCAAGTTGCCTACAGTTACACAACTTTCACTGCATACAAAAGTTTTGTCTTAACCATATGGACAGAGAGAAATTTAGCAAGTTCTGGTGTGTATTTTATTAACTGAAAATGAACAAAAATCTTGTGGATGATTAAACAACTACTTCACAATCTTGACAGAAGCTGACATTTCTATCAAAGGTTAAAATTTTCCCTTGTGCCAGAACCTTTTGCTGGTGTCAGCTATCCCCAAATCCTCACTATATCATTCATCTGGTGTTAAAAGGTTGTACTAACACGCATTTGTCTGGGAATAAATTTACCAAATAAGCCTGAACCGTAGAGACAATTGTTAGGTGCACCACCACAATTCCAAAGAAGTGCTGACTTCCCAGCAATGCCATCCACCTTAAAAAGCTAGGACTCCTTAACCCTATGTCTAAGTTCTGGGGTCAGTTTTTGTTGACAATACATCAAAGACATCCTCTATTTTGGAGATATTAGAATAAGAACTCAAAGGACAGGAGGAAAAAGAGAATTATCCCTGTTTTTCAGACAAAAATTGAGATTAAGAAATCAAATCACTTTTAACAGAAGATGGAGCTGAACCCACGTCTTGTCAGTCTGCCTCAAGTTCTCTCTCTTTCTTGATGGTTTCCACCAATTTCAGTAAGTTTTTTAATTTCTGTCTTCCCAGTATTGAGCCAAAATATGATAATCAAATGTACTGCAGCAATAGTCCTTCCACATTAAGGCAGAAGGAAAGCCAAGGTTATTAGAACATCCTGGAAACAACAACGTTTAAAAACCAACCACACACATACACGGAGCCTAGAGAATTGCAATCATTACTATTTTAATGGCTTTAGATTGAGAACATAAATTATCTTAATGATTTCCAGATTTCTCCGATAGAAATTTTGAATGAGCTAAAATCAGATAAACAAGAGTATCAAAGACTTCAGTTCCAGATGCCTCCAGAACAGTTACAAGGCAGAGATGTTTGGAGAAGAAAGTAAATATTTTCAACAACTCATTAAATAAAAAGAACATGATAGAAACCGGATGATTGCAATATTAAATATTAAAAGCTGAAAGAGTCTGAAAAGAAATGTCAGGTCTGTGCTGCCTTATGATGAGAAGATCCGTTTTGCAGCCAGCCTGTAGGTTGCTGATGTATTTTTCCACGTTCAGTGCTCCACAGGAGCTGATCAGGTAAAACAGTTTTAACTACACAGTAGACACAAAGGTGAAATAGCTGATCTCAAACTGGGAAAGCTGGCTAAACCAGAGGTTTCAAACGTCATGAAATTTACTGCCAGCCATAAACGTATGAAATGCGTTCTCAGATCCGCGTTCCAGAAACACGTCGTGGCACAATTTCTAGTAGCAGTACGTCCTCACAAAGCAGGAGGTGCAAAAGAAAACATCTGCAAACAGGGATGATGGGTTGTTATTAAGTGTTTGGGACAGATTTTCAAATGACGTAAGTGTCTGCAGCTCCAGCAGCCCCAGTGGAGCCACGACGCTGAGGAGAAAGCGAGCTCAAGCGTGCCGGTTCGCACCTCGGCCAAACACCAGTTTAGGCTACCTCTGTGCCTTTCCGCCCTTCAGATCCAGGGGATGCAGTCAATCCATCATCTAAATCCTTCACAGAGCACAGCGATACCACCACAGGTCTCCAGAGGATTAACAAAAACACAGCACGGAGAAAGCCGCTCCTGCTGAAGGTCTTTAGATGGTGCAGATGCTGTCAAAGTTTCAGCTTCCATGGCCAGCTGTTCTGCAGCTTTGTTTCTCAGGGAGAGCACCTGGGAGCTGTGCACTGGTCTGAGCAGAGCTCTTTGCCTGCAGAGGGGTGGCTTGTGGCCACTGCATCTCACAACAGGTCAACGCTAGTGGAACAGCTTAAATGGTTTTGAGAAGTTTGCCTCCAGGTGCTTTGCTCCTGTAGCAGCAAGGGCAGCACATGCACCCACCTACACACACTGTGCCATGCACGGGCACACACTCGCTAAAGACACAGAGCCCACTCTTTAAAAATAAAAGCCCTATTTTTTTTGGAACTGTAGGCAGGTCTGATTTGTACCATCCACACAGGAGAGAGACAGGCATTTCAAGCAGGTCTGAGCACGTGAAAAGACAGAACAGAAGATGGTGTTCCCATTCATTATAAAAATTATAAACCTAGGCAGCAGTAGGTTGTCTGGAGAAAAAATAAAAAAGAAGAAAAAAAAAAAGGGAACAAAAAACTATCACACTACTGCACCTACCAGGTGAAGGATAAAAGGCTTCTATCTGTGTCTGTTTCAGGAGAACCCCACAACAGTGATATCTGCAGTAACACGTGTGTGTGTGTGTACACATACCTCCCTCATCTGCTTGCAACCACGACTCAGGGAAAAGCATGAAAGCTCTGGGAATCTGCACACAGAAACGATTCCAGTTCTTCTGTCTTCCAAGGAGATGAAGAAAATGAGAGTCCTTCTCTTCTGTTGTTCTTGGCAAGAGAAAAGGGTTTCACCCCGAGAGCAGTGAATCACAAAGGAGATGCTGAAATAACCCAACAGAAAGCAAGAGTTGTGAGATGGCTTTTGAAGAACACAACCAGGAAGGTGTTCTTGTGAGCGATGCGAAGCTCTCCCAGTGCAGCAAATAAAGGAAGAAAAAGTGTAATTACCTATCTAAAATGGAAAAAACCACTATGCATCACTAACCCAGTTTAGATGCTGGGGGAATTTTGATGATGGACCGTTGCACAGCTTTCCCGAGGCAGTCTTAGTGGCGTTGTGTAAGTGGTTTCACAATTAAATCTGGTAACAGAAACAGACAGTAAAATGTTGCTGGGAAAAGTGTCACACTCCATGACGCAAGCAAGCCACTAACTGCCAGGGGACAGGAAGCACCTTCCTGTGCTAGGCCACGGTGGCACCACCGCCCACGGGGGAACAGCTGCAGGGGTTCCTCTCACTGATCCCAAAAATAGGAAACTGAACTGAACGAACCACTGGTCTGAACTGGCACAGTCCTGCCTTGCCAACTCCTCTCATTCGCTTGCAGTTTGCCAAAGCGGAACCTCCTTTTTGAGGACCAGAAGGTCCATTATGGGCCCTTGTACCACCTTCCTCAGTTACTGACACCATTGGATTTCAACCAGGTACTTAGTCCTGCACTACACTGAGCAACTTGAGCAGGAAGAGAACTGGGTTTTGTTTCAGAAAGCATTCTGATGGCTGATCACCTCCACTGGTAATATTTTAACTCTTGTTTCCAGCTTAATCTTTTTCCCTCACTTTTTATGTTGTTGCTATATTAAGAGTGCTAATTAATGGTGTCTCTTCATCATTCAGATCTTATCAGATGAGGATCTAACTTTTCCTTCTGCTTCTCTTCAGTAAGCTATGAAGACCAAAACAAGATACATAGACAACTTGAGTGGTGTACAACCTACAGGTTGAAAGTCTGTTTTGTATAGTTCTTCTCAACCCATTGCCCTGCTTCTGTGACCAGTTTTATTCAGGCTGATACCACAACTGAATATGCACCTCAGATTCAACAATGTCACAGGATAATCTAAGGTGAGAACGTATTTCATTTAATTAACACTTGCAAGGGCAGGATGGCTGTCATACCCGCAGCATTGTACTGAGATCCCCAATTGTTACTGGTCTGTTTGCCTCCGCATCCTGACTATATTCTGAGCAGGTGGAGAAGAGGAGGAAGACAGGAGCCCGCAGAGAGTATCTCCACATCCCTCTGGTGATTACCGTAGAGTTCAGGTAGAATACTGTTTGTGGGGTTCTCCTACAGGTAACAGTTGCATGTGAAGTTTAAAACCCTTGTAATCAGCAGGAGTGCTTAATACTTTACTGCTTTACAGCTGGAGTGTGACAATTTTACAATATCATTTGGCTGTAGCAGTCTTCTCCTGAGGCAAAGAAAACCACCTCTGAAGTCAGTTCTTAGCTGAGCTGTTGTCATAGCAGTAAAAACAGAGCTCACTGTGATCCCACAAGCTGCTTTGTATGGTCTTCTGCTGAGGAGGTCTAGCTCTCACCGAACCAGGGTAGAAGCTTTGCCTGGAACAGCCACATCTTCCCATGTGAAGTTGTGAAAGACCATGCTACGTCCCACTGCAACCTTCCCTTCTCCCTCCAGTTTTTCTGCCTAGACAAAGATGATCTAATCTATGTCTCCTTTCGTGCAGGCCCTGAGCTGAACCCTACAGAAAGAGCACTTGTGCAATCTAGCTGTGGGTTCCTTCAGTTCAGCAGCTGCTTCTTCCCAGGACTCCAGACTGGACGAGGCCAAATGGTCTTCAGCGCATCTGCACATTTAGCCCAGGCACAGACCACCAAACTGAGAGTATCTCATGAAGAAGAACTAATTGCTCTTGCCTACTTCTCTGAAGAAAAATAAAGCTGAGCAGGTGCCTGTGCTTGAGCTATTGTGCTAGGGAACAACTGCCTCTGCTTTCCAGGCACCCCTTGCAGAAGGGGAACAAGCCCTGGCACAAGTACACCATCCAAAGTCGTCCTTCTGACACTGTCCCCAGGACACTCTGACTCTGGCTCTGCATTATAGCCTTGCACCTGCAGCCCTTAAATGCAAACTTAATCCAAGCTTGCCCCAGTATGCAGAAGATTAATAATATCATTTACAGGGGCCAAAAGAACAATTTTCATAGCTCTGAGCCAATTTTTCTCATGTGAGATTTATACTTGAATTAAGAAGGGAACATTATAAACCTATCCCATGATAAAGTTTAAAACTTGGGATTTTAATATGCTGAATCCCCTATGCTCTGGGCTGTAAAAGTTGATAGAGTGTTTCTTCCTAATGCTGCATTAGGCAAGTAACCAATTTATCCAATTACTGAACTGACAAGACTGTTCCTGTGAACTGTAGATAAATGCACTGACTTGGACAAGGATGTTCAGTATGGTATGTATTGGGGCAGTAAACACAAAAGAATAAATCTATTATGTTGGATTGCAGATCGTTCTGGACTCGGATGGAAAATAGCAAAGCAAGAGTTGAAGTCAGGACACCAGAAAAGAAAACTGAGGAGACTGAAATATATGTAAAAAGAACTTGGCCTTTGATGAGAACATGGAAAGAATTCAGCATAAGATAAGTCCTTCGCTCTAAGCAGATTAGGAAAAAACTCATGACAATCATTGATGGTTACTTTATAATCTAACTTAAAACTCAAGACTTTTGCTACGTATTCTGTGTCAGGTTCTAATCCAATTTTTTCTCCCTCTACACTAATGCCAGGAAGCCACAAAAATAGAACTGTCAGCAGTCCCTCTATAGCCTTGATACCAAAGAGAACTGGAAACATCTGGATGCATTTTTCAACAGGACAGCCAAGAAGAAGGTATTTTAGGCAAGAGCATCTGCCTGTGTGCGGTGGAGTTCCCAAACATGGCTAAACATGTCTAGTTTTGAAAAGAGCCCTTAGAAACCAACTCAAGGCAACACTGAAAGAGAGCACCGAATGGCACCTAGGACTTGTTGGCCTCTGCCATGATCACAGAGCCACACAGAAAACATGGATACACATATAATACCCAAACAGGTAATGAAAAATAGCTCCTCCTGTATATATGAAAAAAGAAGAAAACTCAAACAGTTTTGCATGGAAAAATACAGGTTCCTTACCATTAAAACTATTTTAAGGGAATCCTGTTGACCTACAAGAGTCAAGATGGAATAATTTTTTATATATATATATGCAGACATGCACATACACATCTACTGCTTTGTTTTAGATAAAGCAGTTTTTTATTATTTTACATTAATTATTTAATAGTTGCTTTACAGTTGATTATTATCTCGTTCCATGTCATAAACAAAAAGCTACAAAGTTTCCCCAGGATGAGGATTCCCTGTTGAGCAGTTCTGCTCCGTGCTGTCACTCCATATCCAGTTACAGCATTGTGGTGACAAATGGGGACAACGGCTTTGAGATAAGAGGAAGGAAATATGTAAGTTGTATAAATGAAGGCTAAAAGACTATGGCTGAGATTAAGAAAGGAAACAGGTGACTGCCATACATTTCATATATGAAAACAGATTAAACGAATGACTCAAGAACAGGAATCTTAATTAATTCAAATCCAAACCAGATTGGGAATATGACTCTGCAGGGCATGTGGGCTGAGCTCAGGCAGCTGCCTAAACACACTTTAAAATAAAAGTGCAGGAGGATCTTCGTAAGGTACAAATATTTATATTATTTTTTGCTTTAAATCCACCCAGACCAGGGACCCACAAACACTTTCAACAGCCCCAACAGTGCCTCTCGAGGAGCTGTACTGGCTGGAGTAGTTGGCAGCAGCCCAGGCAGAAGAGTGGTAACCAGGCACAGCATAAAAGAGGTATTTTTAAAGAATTTTGTATAGATGAACCAGCAGAAATCAGAACTGTCTCCATTTTATGGGAGCATCCCAATGATTATTGGCCGAATGCTGCTACAACTATGGAGCATGACGGTGGGGCTCTGCTCCCTTCTGAGGGGACAGAGGTCCTGAGAACAGAAGTTGGCAGCATGAACTCACCATTCCCTTTTTCCCCCTGAGGACAAATATGCTTGACAACAAAGTGAGCAATAGCTACACCATGGAAGTATAGGGGGTTTTATACTGTTGAGTTTAAATCCACACTTCCCACAAAGGTTTTTTGACCTATGATTTCACACATTGGTGAAACTAGATCTGGAACCACACGTATCACGGAACTGAATGAAAGCCAGGATGATTCAGGGAGATGTTCTGCGTTTAATCAAAGTTTCATGGAGAAGACTTTTTAGCTACCTTGGTCACTGCTGAGCAGAGAGAGAATCTGAATGGGAGAATGATTGAGAGTTCCCAATCTAGAGGCCAGCAATCCCATTTTGCGAAAGTAAGCTGGAAAAAAACCCAACCAAACAAATCCCCAACCCACAACTAAAAGACTGAATTTTCCTCTATTGCAAAGTGAAACTGGTCTTCAGAATGTTTTGTTGTCACCTAGAAGACCAGTACTAACCAACATTTGATGAATCTCTCCAAAACAGGAAACACCTTGTTTGCATACCAGTGCACTGCTAACCACAGCAGCCCCGCTAGCTCGAGCTACTTTCAGACATCATTCTGATGGACGCTCCTCTCTGTATAGCAGCTGCTTTCCTCATGGGAAGATGTAGACACACAGCAGAATGGATGCCTGAATCTCATTAAGAGAACCTGCCCCCTTAGCCCTTGCTTTATGCGTCCCCTTCAGCCCCTGCCAAACCCTGGTCAAGGCTTCGGCCATCTTCTGGCTACGTGAACACCTGATGCTGTACACGCTGGCCCAGGATCAACAAGCAGGGTAGACAGGGCCACATCCAGCCACCCCAGGGGTGCTGAGCAGGGAGCCAAACACCTGTCTGCCCAGGCTGGAGTACATCGTATCAGTCCACAGCCAGGTTCCAGGTTCCAAAGCACTGGTGCCAAATTGGTTTCAGCACCTAGTAAGTTTTGAGGCTACTATGTCATAGTCCTTCTAGATTGCTTTTTTGGACTTCAAAGCCGGTTCAATTGCCAAAGCAGCATCTCCAGAACTTGCTCTTCGGGCCAGATCCAAAGCTCATTGCAATCACCACAAAAGCCCCCCAAACACCAAGGGCCATCACTTGGGGCCTAATTATCTGTTCTTTCCAGTTTAAGTGTGGCTATTACATCACCAAAAAACAAGGCTTCAAAATGAATCACCAGGGTACAATTTACAGGAAAGATAAGCATCAGATTTCTGACATAATTTTTTTTTGGCATGGAATTAATGCAAAATTCAAGCAAAGGCAAAACCTCCTACTAAACTTAAGAGAAGTGTCCTCACTGATTGATTCTGCACAGTTTGATGTATTAATGTGAGTAAGAGATCTGGGACACAGATCAGCTCAAACTAAACCCAGGATCTGAACCTCTGCCCACATGAGGCTCCTCAGTTTAGGGCTGAAGATTCATCCTGGCCACAAAAGGCTATCAACGTAATTTGTCTCTACAGAAGCAACCTTTCTGATGGAGCTGGAATAGCTTTACTAACCAGAATGACAACACGGCTTAACTCAAACTCAGCCTGTCCTACTTGGAAGTCAAAGCCCTCTTTGCCTTTCACTTTAAAGAGACAAGGTCTTAGGTTCTCTGCTGATGGACCTTGGGTGTTGTCCTACTTAGATTAGAGAGAGAATAATTACCAGATTTAAGGTATCTTGGGGGATTGCAATTCAGGGTAAACAAAACAGTTTTTTCATGAAATTAAAGAAGAGTCTGAAGAGGGGAGCAATAGGTCAGGATACGCATCATGCAAAATTCACGAAATGAAGTAAGTAGCATTTTAATCAAGGAAACAAGTTTGAGAAATATTTCCACCAATGTCAAAGGGTACTTCTGGTAGAAACTATAGCAGAGAGGATTCCCAGGAAGACAGTAGGACTAAGCTAGCCAAAGCCTGGCTTCCTAGTGAAGGCTGCCCTTCCAAGGCAGGTCCTCTGGCACTGCTCACCAGACGTGGGGACTGTGTGTCCGCCTGTCCTCAAGGCGCCTAAAGGGCTGGCTGCTACCAGAGGGGCAGTTCAGCTTTCCCTTGCCAACAACCATTCCTGTTAAATCTTGTAAACATGCAGCTGCATGATGAGTTGGCCTGGCTCACTGATTAAATGCAAAATGAAACCACCAAAACAAATAAACTCCCCCTGTGGCTGACTGCAGAAGGTGGGGTCAGAACGCACTGTTGGGAAAATGGGGGGCCAGAGCAGGACTGCCCATTTTCACAGCCAACCCACAACCCTGGGGAGTGCATTCCGAGTAACCTCCATCTGAAACTAAAACACCTAGGAGGATGATGAACAGCGGCTGAGGGAAAAGCAAACCAGCTGATAGGGAACGCAAGTGACAGAACAAACAAGTAAAATGACTAAGCCTAACGATTAGGGCAAAGAAAGGGAGACCAGAGTCTGAGCTTTTCCTCCAGCGTTGTAGATTAACAGCCTACATGCACATGACTGACTGAACAATCCTGCTCACATTCACTCTTTCCATAGCGTAAGAATAAAGAGGGCTTAATCACCCAGGGATCCATCACCTACATTAGGTGCAGGGGATGGCGGCAGTGGAATTGATGGGCCTTCTGTGAAGTCCAACATCCCCTTCGGGGGCAGCATGTTTAGTAGGTGTGATTTTTATAAGTATTTGCAAGGATCAAGGGACACTTTAATAACGAATATATTTTTCTTGAAATTCAATATTGCTTAACCACATGTATTCTGCAAATATATTTTTAATATTTAACACAGAGCTGGAAAAAAAGACTAGAGACTTCCCCCCTCCTGGATTCATGCCCTAGCCACTGAGTTGTAGAATCACAGCTCACCTAATGAATCGTTTTGTATTGAAAGCAAAGTGAAAAAGTTTCACAAGCAAGGAGTCAGAGACCACCAGCCCAGAAAAACACAGAGGCATATGGCTCTAGCACTCTCTTGAGAAATTAAAGATGCAAATTCAGAACTTGGCTCTTTGCATTTGGGTAACAGCTCTAAACAAATCTTAGAAAGACTAAGAAGAAAAAAAAAACAAAAAACCCCAACAAAATGGCATGGCACTATGCTCTCCTGAATATTTTTTAAGCGGTCCTGCATTTTTAAGTGATTTTAAGATCATCTGTATATAATCTGAAGACACTTCGGCTCTCCAAGAGCACCCTTTCAAAGAACATCTCACTTGTGAATCCCTGGACAGCTTGGGCACCTAACTAATCAAGTCTGTCAAAACTAAAGGCACATCGAACAGCAGACCTCAATGCATTCAGCAAATAATACAGGGAAAAAACTGAGCCTACACGGGTCAGAACCTGAGAGTTAGGACTGCAGGGAGCTCTGAGGAGCACGTGCCCACAGAATCATTCAGCTGCCCAGGCACTGGACTGCTGTGGCCCAGTGTACATTCCTTGAGATCTAATTCTCTTCCTGCACAAGTGTACATTGGAGGAACAGCCACGATACTGACCTTTCCATTCTTATCTAGAGAAATGGCTCACATGAGACATTGGGCACGTCTCCACGTTGAAGCCTAGTTAATTTGTCCAGAGCTTAATTTGTTATTTATTTTAGACTGCTGTTTAATAACCAGAGTGATCTGAACCACCCAGAAATCCAGCTGTATGGCATGGTATGCATTACAAAATACACTCTGGCTTTTGAACAGGACAATTTGAAACTGCTTATGATCACGCCTGCTGCTTTAATACTGCTCTTAGATATAGCAGGTTATAAATTCAGTAAATATAATGTGGTTTTGGATGCCAGCGTCACCCAGTTCAGAAGGGAAACTCTGTCTTGCCACATTCACAACTTCTTTCCGAGTACTGGCTAAACTCTATCTCTAATTACCTGAAGTGTTCCTAAAGAAGGTGATCTAATCAGTTATTTCTTGCCTATGATAATGCTTAGATGTTAATTCACACAGAATATTTGGATTTTACATGGACATTTTCTTATAGCAATATCAGTTTGCGACTGTTTTAAGTATGATTTAATCTCGGACCTAATTTATATGAAGATCTAATTCTGCAGCAGTACTTTTCCCTTTGCTTCCATTTCTCAAGGTCTGTCACTCGATACAAAAACACTAGTCCCAAGCCAAATCTTGGAAGCACCCTGTCAAGTTAACACCAGTACATCCATGAACAAGCCAAGGCCAGGCACTGACAGGTCTTCACTCCAACCCCCGCTCCGATGCTGTGGGACGGTGGCAGGGTACCACCCGTGTGCGGCATCACCAGGGACACCAACTGCCCAGTCGCGCCGCCTTCTGCAGTTCACGTGCCGTGAGTTTGATGTGTCTGTCAGCTCTCGGCCCGCTTTTGAAAACCCACCTACACGAACATGCGGACATCCTTCAAGAACCCCGGCCTTAAAAACCCGCCGTCCCATTCAAGAGAACCTGCCTGTACACACCGGGTGAAACGCAGCAGAGTTGGTAAAAAAGCTCTTTTTTGTTTCTCAGGAAGACTCAGGGAAAGGAAACGATACACACTTATCGATAAAACTATACGCATGCTGAGAAAACGATAATGCACAATCAATACACACGGCAGCTGTGTTACATTCACGCCAGTGACAGATACGGAAGAGNCTCCCCGCGGGACTGCCCTGCCTCGCCGCTCCCGGGTTGCCTCGTCCGCCCAGGCCTCGCCTCCCGCCCGCCCTTTACCGCCCCGGCCCTTCAGGTGCGGGCCCGCAGCGCTTCCTCACCCATCCCTGTGGCGGAGGTAGGAGGGGACTCGCCCTCACCCGCCTCACCGCAGCTACGCCCAGGGGCAGGTTAATCTCCAAACTGCTGCCGGTACCTTGTCCTTCTCGCTGGCAGGACCGCTACACCGGTAAGCCCCTGCCGGAGCAGCCCCTCACTTGGCTAGAACCGAAAGCAGGCCTGTGCCTTAGAGGGCGAAAGCGAATTTTTAACATTTTCATAATAGTCTTAGTAGATGGCGTGTCCAGCTGGAATTAGGATCCCTGTCAAGTTAGGCTTATTCTTAAAGTCATGACAAGGTTAGACATGAGAGGAAGCCCCTGCCATCGAGTCTGTGGAATGGTTTACAGATCACACAGGGGGGATCGGTTCAGAAATTCCCTTGCAGGAAGGAAAAGTTTTGTGAGGCTCAAGGTGGCTCTCCCTTCTCCTCCTTCTCCTTCTCCTTCTCCTTCTCCTTCTCCTTCTCCTTCTCCTTCTCCCCTTTCCCTCTCCCCTNCACGGCAGCTGTGTTACATTCACGCCAGTGACAGATACGGAAGAGTCGCTTTGGCAAGACAGCCCAACTGCTGCCAACTCGTGTTCCCGTTTTCACTCACGCACGGCCCCTCTGTCGCGACACCGAGTTGTGCCGCGAGTCACGGAGCCTCGGCGGGCACCGGCGTGCGGATGGTTCAGCTGCAGAGAGGTCTCCGTTCCCGATGAGCTGCCGGGCAGAGGCAGCCAACCACCACCCCACCGCCCGCCGCNCCTCTTCTCTCTTACAGTTTCTGATGAGGAACTAGAAGTACTAAACTACCCCAGGAGGCAAATATGAGAAGTGGGGCTGCATTAGCAGGAAAAAGGGAGCATTTCCTCGAGGAAATGTTGTTTGCACTGGAAGAACATTAAAATTTCCAGTCAGTGAAGTTTCGCACAATCACCCAAGTAGCTCTTGAATTGCAGTCTTTGGTGGATTCCCCATCCACCAAGACTGTAGTTTTTCTTTGACAATATTTTTTAGTTTAAATTTAATAGCACCGCGGCCCTGCTGCTAACTAGGAATTTCGTGCCTGTCATCATGCAGTGTAACACAGCTACTCTGAGCTCCAGAGCCCCTGCAAGGAGATACCCTTTGCCAGAAGCATGGACTTGTAATGTTTGAGCTAACAAAGCATCTCTGTTCATCTCTGCAGAGAGCCAACCACACGGTGCTGGGGTTTCAAAGGGTGGACTGGCTCTGACTCCTGTTAGTGTAGCTCATGAGATTATGTGTGGGCACTGTTTTAAAGAAATACCCGTAACCTGGTACGCTTCCAAAATTATCTGGGTCCTCCTGAGGTGCACATTGAGCACACATGGCAAGGCGTCTCGCTGAATTAATGTAGGTGATCGAACAGCTCAATTTTCACTCTTTGTAGAGGTATGGTGTTTAGCTCCTGATAAGGTGAAGTGTCTGCAGCTTGCTGCTCTCAGCTTATATTAGCGTTTTCCTGCTCTTTCTTTCTCAGGCTCTTCAGTCCTGCCTGAGCAGCTCTCCAGCTGCTGGAGTCAGCGGTGCGGTAGCAGCCAGCCTTTGGGACTGCAGATTGCCTCTCTGATGAAGAAAAGGGCACTAAAAATGATATTGTTGACAAGACAGTTAAAGGGAAAAAAACCACAGTTTGCAAGACTACCTTCCCTCTTTCTCAAGGCTGTCCTCTGTCATTTCAGAGGGTCTCTTCTCACATCTGCAGGGCTTTTTGGGTGGTTTGGGATGCACCTTCCATCCTGCTTTCAGCTGCTTGAAAATTGGGAATTTTGTTTCAGTAAGCAGAAAATTCAGCTGTGCATGGTAAGGGATGTGGCCAACCTGACTTTACATGGAGGGGAAGAACATTGCTGTGATTTTTTTAGCTCGGATGGGAAACAGACCCCCCCCCCGGCCCTTAGAAGATATTTGTCCCAAACCAATCTAGTCTGAAGATCAGCAGTGAAGTCAATTTACCTCTGTTCTTTGCTCCCTAGACCTCTCTGTCAGTGGCAAATACTACCTTCCTTCCCTGGCAGCCTCCTGGCAGCATAGAGAGTGCCCCATGCTCTGTTTTCACACTTGCTAATCTTTCTGTAAACCTGGCTTGAAAAACCTGCTGATGTTCCCATACCTCACCACCGCCTTCTCTCAGCCCCTCTCCCCTCCGTGTCCATCCCAGAGGATCACTGCAACTGCTTGGCCTCGTGAGTTCCTGGTGCTCTGCAGCTGCTCATGCCTCCTCCTGCTGCTTCCACCCAGGGCACCCCCAGTTCTAAGACCGAGCTAATAAACTGGGATGGTTTTGGCCGGTTGTGCCAAACCACAGTGCACTCAGCTCCAGAAGTGCAGAGCTGAGACACTTGAGCTGACCAATGCAAAGCCAACAGAGGGGAATTTATTAGTCTGGGCTACACTTCACCTCTCGTATCCCCCAGCGAGGCCTGTCTGAGCTGTTTTGAACTTCTGCAGAGCACACTTTTTCACTTACTGCTGAGGCTGTTTATGCTATTGGATTACAACTTCCCGGTGTTTTTCTTGGTGAAAGAGGAGTAGCCAGAAGAGAAGACGGTAGAAGGTATCTACAAGCAGGAGTGCATATTATCGTCCTATAGCTGTCCTTTAGGAAATAGACCTGATACAATAAAACCCCCATGTATAAGTACAGATAGAAATGTTCATGAGTAATTCTTTATAGCTGCAAAAGCTTTCAAGCAGACTAAGACCCATTTTCTTCACTTTCCGCAAACGCTCCAGCGAACAAGGTTTTAAGCAGGAAAGCTGATGGAGGCTTCAGCTTTGCATAAACCAAGCTTGAACTCTCCCTCATGGTCCTTTGCATCAGAAACCTGATCCTACCACTTCTGCACAATTACTAAATCATGCCGACTCCCATGTTAAAAATCAAGCGGTTCAGAGGCTGAATCGTGTTTGCACAGAGCACACAGGAATCTTTCAAGCAAAGAAGTGGAAAACATCATTGCTTAGTAGTTCTTGCCTACTTTACAAAAGATTAAAGGTAATTAAGCAGTTGATGATTGCAAATAGCCTGCCCAGATCTGCGAATCCTTCCATGCAATCAAGTGTCTAACACTACTGCTTGTGAAGTATTTTAGTTTCAGAAACTAACACGAAGTGACATACTTGTGATCAGACTTAATATCCAGTGACTAGTGCAACAGCCGAGTGGTGAGTTCAGCTGTCGGGACCTAAAAGCAGGGTGTCATCAGGACATGTCTGCCACACAGCACACAACGTCTCACAGCCAAACTCCACGTGTATCCACTAAATGAAGTTTTCTGATGCAGAGGCTTTTTGAGAGAGAAAAAGGCGTTTTGCAACTTAGACTTCAGTGAAATATCAGAGTCTTTTCAGCTGAAGTCTCTAAGTGGTTAATACACCCCTGTTATAAACAACTTCTGCAGCCAGAGGCTTTTACTACCATTAAAGTTTTTTCAGCAGTAATCTTTATCCCCCGAGGTTTTGCTAGGAGAAACATGAAACTGTTTCCTCATCCTCCCTGTCCTACTCTCAGCTGGAGCCTGACTTTTTCCATTCCCATCATAACCGTTGAGTTCAGCAGACACCTTCCCTCCTCTACCACAGATGCTGGGTGGGGTCCCCACACTTCATCATAGAAAGCTGCTATAATTCAGTCTGTGACTATTATTTTTTGTTTTCTCTTTTTTTTTTTTTACTAAATGCATGTTTTAAAGTTATGCTTTCCTGACGTAACCCACTGTAATTCTGTCCACCATCTGAGAGGCAGCCAGTTGCCTCCTCCCACAGCGCTGCAGACGTACAGCTTTGTTGCACGATGACCAGCACTTTTTGAAAATTGCTAGGATGCCTAGAGGAGCAATTGCATAGAGAGACTTTGTTGCCCAAATGAGACCCTCTCTTTATCTCATTTACATGTCATGTACTGTGAATTTGAAAAGAGATTTGCTCACTTTATCTTGCCTTATGCTATAAGGCAGATTTTCTTTGTACACACACACACATCATTAATACATTCTGGAAATAAATCCAAGGTGGGCTTATCCTTCGTGCAACAGAACTCTTTGGTCCTGTCTCTCCACAGCTCCACATCTGTGTGAGCTGCAGCAGCTACTTCTCAGCTACATGAGAGCCTTCATCCTGATATATGGCAACCAGTCCCAAACTAGCCCAAGGCAAGGTGAGGTTTGTGGAAGAGTAACACCAAGGCACTGGGTTGCTGTGCCACTGGGATGGGCTGTTTTGAGGCCATCAGCTTCAGCCTGGTGTGACAAACAGGAGTGACTGTGGGTGCATATTTATGCAAGAGCAAAAGGTGCAGTTTCGTGCATTTCTTGCTGTTGCTACTGCCTAGGAATCCAAGATGATGGATCCAGTAAGCTCAGGAGGCATTATTATAAGCCTTCAGGTACAGTTGACAAGGGATGAAACAAAGCCAAGGCATGCCCCTTCCAGTGTTTTCCAATTGCAGCCTTTTCGGGCCTGGTTTCATTAAGAGCTATCTGCTCTTAACCCCAGCGCAGGTTTGGGAGGACATTATCACGCCTGCTGAAAAGAGATAACAAGATTAAATGTTATCAATATATTGACACCTTCAGATACTTTCTAAAGTTCTTACACCTGCAAGAATGGGGGTAGATGGTGCTGCCCCTTCTTTAAAACAAACATCCTACTTGTAAAAATCACTTGACATATCAAATCTGGCACTTGGATCCAAACAATTCCAGTAGTTTCCTGTTTGATTCACTGCTTTAAGCCAATATATTTAGTGCTTGTCTGGATCCATACAGTATGCTGTTTCAAAACTGCCTTTTCAGGGAGGATAAAAGAGAAAGGAAGAACCTTATCTGTCGCCAATTTCAGGAAATATGTGAAATCTGAGATATCTTTCAGTTCCTGCCTACCTTTCAGTATAGTAGTTGGACTCAGTTCAATGACAGGATTTCAAATTGTTCCCAAACCTTCATTGTTAGGGAAAAAAAACAACCCAACAGACAACCCCAAACAGGATAGACCTGTTTCAGGAAAGCCTGTTTTATCACTGAAAAAGGCCCCATAGAGCACCTGACTCTGAAATATGGTTATTTGTTATAAATAATTTCCATGGCGTCACATTAGCAAACATAAAAGGTCACGAACTCCCGTATTTGCAAATGTGTTTGACATCTGGGATCTGGCAGAAGTTCCTCCTGTGGGATAGATTGTTTGCGTGGAGCATTATTGAAGAAAAATATTAAGAATGAATTACAAAATACTAGTGTAACTTAGTAAGAAATTATTGTATTTTACAAGCCAGAGACATAATAGATCTCACAGAGCTATTTTATTTCATCTGGTTCAAATGCACATCAAGCAGTGACAGCTGTGACCAGCTAACAGTGCAGATCTATGGGGTTTAGGCACTGCAGTTAAAACTGGGCTGGAAAGAGAGGTCAAAGTCCAGGCAACCGCTTAAATGTGTGTGTGCGTTTTCACTACGCCCCCACTCCGCGAAGGGAGCGAGGAAGGACTTGGCAGGGCATTGGGAGCTGGGAAAGCGAGGGCCAGGGGGAAGGCAGGCCAGCCCTGCACACCCCCAGCCAGGGAGCAGGGTAGTCAGGCACCTCTGTGGGGCTGGGGACAGAACAGGGACTGGTGGGACATCAGGGCTGTGGGGAACCTCTCCAGGGTCCCCCCATCTTCTCAGGGGCTGGGTACCTTCCTGCCCAAGCGAAACTTAGAGTGGGCAGCTGATCCAGGCACAGGAGGTATCCAAATGCCTGCCTGGCTCCTTTCCTCCCATTCCTTCTTTGGAACCTCAGGGCCAGGTGCTGCTGCTATGCCCTGTGTTTTCACGCCATCATCTCTCTGGGGTCTGCTTCAGGCCTCTGCTGGACTTTCTCCTGAAAAAAGACACAGGCCTGCCCAAGGATGAGCAAATGTTCCTCTCCCCAGGATGCAGGGGCCAGCCAGGTGTCACCGCGCACAGAGCAAGGGCAACACACTCAAGGTGGAGCTTGTAAAACTTGGTTTTTTTCCTTTCTATTTTCAGGTGAAAGCAAACTTCATTTATCGTGCTTAAAGGAAGTGAGAGCAAAAAGCCATCCCAGAAATCATGGAATCATAGAATCATAAAATATTTTGGGTTGGAAGGGATCTTTAAAGGCCATCTAGTCCAACCCCTTGCAATGAGCAGGGACATCTTCAACTAGATCAGGTTGTTCACAGCCCTGTCCAACCTGACCTTGAATGTTTCCAGGGATGGGGCATCTACCACCTCTCTGGGGCATCTACCCACCCCTACCTATGCCAGTGTTTCACCGCCTTCAGTGTAAAAAATGTCTTTCTTATATCTAGTCTTAATCTTCTCTCTTTTAGTTTACAGCTATTACCCCTTTTCCTGTCAATATACTCCTTCATAAAAAGTCCCTGCCCGTCTTTCCTGTACATCCCCTCTGGGTACTGTAAGGGGCTATAAAGTCTCCCTGGAACCTTCTCTCCTCCAGGCTCTACAACCCCAACTATCCCAGCCTGTCCTCACAACACTTGAGAGCCTTGCAGCCCCTCGTACAGGAGGAAGCTGGTAGGAACATCCATGTAGGCCAGTGACTGGTCACTTCGCAGAAGCTGGAAAGCTGGAAAGCTCTTCTTCCATCTAAAATTGCTCAGTTCAAAGTGAGAGCACACACTGACCATCTAGCTAAAGCTTCAGGCTTATCCCTCCGGGAAAGGCAAGGAAGCAGAATCCGGCCAGCCTGGCTTGGTACTTAAAACCACTAAAGAAATAGCATAGCTAGAAACAGAGGTTACCAGCCCACTCCAACCTGATTTTAATGCTGTTACTCAGCTGCAGTGTGTTTGGCTATGTTCCCAAACAGACCAAAACCATACAGCTCACCTGCTACCCACTCTCCTGGCCATTGCTTTGCCAGCCCACCGACAGTGTTGGCTGCTTCTCACCAGTCCACCCAGGATCACTGGGAAGCAAACATGCTGCAGCTACAACCCTGGCTGATACCACCAGAGATTTTAGTGCAGGAAAAAGGATGCAATGCACTGTCACCCAAGGCAGGGGGTTATGCATATTTAAATCATGTTTGGTTAAACACATAAATACCCAGAGAAGAGAGAACATGCAGCTCTTCAGAGACCACTCCACTGGACAGACTGAAATGGGTTACCTTCTTGCTACAACTTGATCATACAACCAGGCTGAGTGGTGGAGGTGTCACAAACCTGTGTTTTAACAAAACAATTAACATCTGCAAACTGCAGGATGTTTATTCAAGACAATATTTTCAAGAAACCCAAGTCAGCAGTAATAAGTGTAGGTACAAATATTTGTTTGCAGGACCCGGGAGCTTTGCCCTGTTGTTTACCTGTGTTCCCTGAGCCAAAAAGGTGTTTTTGTGTATGACTAAGGCTGGACTTACATGGTGAGCAAGTATCCACTCACCCCAAGTATTACATTCAGCTGTCACTATTACTTTAACTCTTAGCTCCATAAGAACTCAATCATATGGTAGCAAGGAATTCAAGGGCAAAGGGTTAATCATCTCACTGCAGCTCAGGGATTAACTTCACATTAAAAACACGTGCGTTTGTATCTAAGTGACATAATGAAAAATGTGGTAGGAGCTGGAAGGTGTACTCATTCAAGCAAGCAAGGATTTATTGAACTAGTTCTTCAAGATCCTCGGAAACCTAGCTGAACATTTCTCAGACAGTGCCCTGGCTGCTCCCTTGGTTAAACTGATGTGATCATCCCAGGCCTAGTGAGAAAGATTTTTAATAACAGGCAGATGGAGGCTGTGTTTCAGTACTGGGTTTTAGGAGACCTTGGCAGTCATTCTGTAACAGTGTGGTGCCTGAACTGTGCAAGACCCCAGGAAAGGAGAAATAACCCTGGCTAGAAAGAGGAAAACTGGAAATGCAGGAGTGCCATTAAAGATCAGCAGGCAGGTTCTAACTGGAATAGTTGTTATGAACAGTGGCACAGGCTGTGAACCCTTGCATCAGTGTGAACGAGCTGAGTTCACACATGTTGTCCTAATGAGTTACTGGTGTGAGAAAATATTCACCTGTACATAAGACAGGGAGCTGCCATATGACTTCCTGCAATAACCCTGGAGGGCTCATTTTTTCCATCTCCAATCTGGCTATGTGCAGGCTGACACAGAAGACACTTTAAGCATTCAGCAGCACCTGTGAGCCCAAGCAATAAACAGTGCCACCAAAAACAGAGAAGGGAAGAGAAGTCAGGAGTTCTGGTACACAGAATACAGTCTGTGGGACTTCTCAAGGAAATACAAGTCATAGCTCACCCTTAAGGAAGTGCAGCAGGAGTTTAAATCCCTGCTGGATATCAGTTTTACAGCCCAGCCAAACCCCATCCCTCCAGCAGCACAGTGTCCTTTACCAGCTGGCAGGACAGTACTGAAAGAAGAGAAAGTACTCCTTTGCCTGTCCACCCTTGTGAATCAGCTCCAGACATAGAGTTGCCTTATCCACAGGGCCCTTGCTCAAAGGGAGAGACCCTTGGCTGGGGGGGTCTGTCAGAGCAGAATGGTCTTGCACTGTGAAAAGAGCAATAAAGGGGGACGGGATCGCACTATTCATTCCTGTGTGCAACCCAGTCTCAGACAGACACGACAACATGTGTCACAGAATCATAGAATGGTTTAGGTTGGAAGGGAATTTAAACTTTAAAGTTCATTGAGTTCCAACCCCCTGCCATGGCCAGGGACACCTCCCACTACACCAGGTTGCTCAAAGCTTCATCCAGCCTGGCCTTGAACATCTCCAGAGATGGGGCATCCACAACTTCTCTGGGCAACCCGTTCCAGTGTCTCACCACTCTCACAGGAAAGAAGGTCTTCCTAATATCTAAACTAAATCTGCCCTCTTCCAGTTTAAAGCCATTACCCCTTGTCCTATCACTCCGCTCCCTGATAAAGAGTCCCTCCCCATCTTTCCTGTAGCCACTCTTTAAGTACTGAAATGAACTATAAGGTCTCCCTGGAGTCTTCTCCTCTCCAGCCTGAACTCTCACAGCCTGTCTTCATAGGATAGGTGCTCCAGCCTTCTCATCATCTTCGTGGCCTCTGGACTCGCTCCAACAGGTCCCTGTCCTTCGTATGAATAATAAGAACAAGCTGAAAAGTAGACTGTAAGGAGCTGCAGAAAGAAGGATGCAGTGGCTTAGGTAAGGAAACCTCAGACTATGTCCACCAACAGCTAAATTTATGCAACGTTTTTTCCCCAAAGTGTCCATTCTCTACCAAAGTGGGTGGGAAGCCCAGTCGTTTGGTGGCTTCATGGATCAGGCCACTTCCCCACAGGTAGGGACTGAAGAACCAGAAGTCTTTGGGCATGGGTCACAGAGATAGTTTCTCATTTTCCTGTGAGCAGTTCTAGAGAGTTGTTTGCTACTTCTGGAATTCTGCAGCCCAGCGTTCCTGCACTTGGCCTCTCCTCTTTTGCTTTGCATGCGTTTCGTTTCAGTGTGGTTTTTATTGAGCGTGTGATTCAGAATGAATGCATTTGCCGCGTAGTGGAGGGAACTGACCTGTCCTCGTGATATTGTAAATGAGCAGCGGCAGGTCCTTTGAGTTCAGAAGAGCTATAAAGGTCTTTATTGGCTTTCTGAGCGGGTTGTAAATCATCAGAGGCCTAGTGAATGGTGTATTACGTACCTCAGCTCGACAGTGAGTTGAGTGATGACAATGTGAGAAAGCAACTGTGTGACATAAGTTCATTCACTTCCCACAAAGCGAAACAGAGTTAGGCTTGGCTGCCCTTGTGTCTCGCTGAAATAAGAACATTCCACCTGCAAAACACAAACCCAATCAACAAACAGCCAAACCTCATTAGGCATGGATCATTGAGTATGGTGTGGGTGGAAAAACCTTTCTTGTACTAAAGTCACAAGCTATGTACTACAGGTGGGAGTAAGAACTAGCTACCAGTCAATGATTTATGTATGAAGAAACCAGCCCAGTCTATCTTATATTAACACTACTTGTTAAGGAGAAAAGTTTATTCTAAAAGTTAAGGCAAATTCTGCCCATAGCTTCATGTTCACTGCACAAACCCCTGCCTTCACTGGTCCACCTTGAGGCTGCAAGACCCAGGGCAACTGTGAGAGGAGAATGGCACTGAGTCAGGCTGGGAGGAGAGGTCATGTCCTGGCATCCTCCAGGAGCGCCTCTAAGGCTGCAGCATGCATTTGGTACACCCTCCCCAAACCCTCCAGACAGGGGCTGGGTAAAGCATGGCTGGTGCTTGGGGGAACCAGGCAAGGGAGCCATCCCCACCATCAGAAGCTATGACCTGCTCCAATCTTCAGTGGTGTTGCAGAAGAAGAGGTGCCTTAGCTATGTCCAGCTCCTGATACAGAGAAAGTAGTATTACACAAAACGTTAGTTTGAGCCTTATCAAGCATAAACCTAGCAAGAAATTAAGGTAAAATACACACAAATATGGGCAAGGTCAGCATGTAAAAACTGTGGTATCACTGATCCTCTGAATCCATTGATTCAACTTGCTTTCCAGAGGGGTTACGTGATTCTGGCACGAATGCTCACAATGTGATCACCACTAAACCAGGCAATGACTAAAATAAACTACAATTCACTTAGAATTTCAGTTAGCAATATATATATATTTATTTTTAAAAAGCTTTAAAATAGTCCCTACTGGTGTATTCAATGAAAATTGCTCACAAGTTGTAAAACAATACAAGAATGAAAAGCTCATTTTCTGCTACAACTGAAATAACAGTTATAATTTAAAGGGGCAGGATGAGGGACATTGAAAGCATCCATTTTAAATGTCAATATTCCTCTTCTGAAGTTAATGAAGACTACAAAATATAACTTGTTTATTAATCTGGACAAGTAAGGGTTAGGGAAATGGGTGTTTAAGCAGAAGCAGAAGTTGTGTGGTGCATCTGTTGAGCTGGGCAGTGAGTTGGAGAGAAACTGTTGGTACGAGGTGGTGCTGTATGTGCTTAAATTGTACTTACACGCTTCCAGTATCCAGTGCATCTCACCAGGTGGCAGGTTGGCCAGGGCAGCTTGATTTTTTTGAAAACTGATGTTGCATTCAGACACGTGAATGCTGCCCCCCTATTTTCATTGAAGTGACTGTCAGCACTTTTCTGCCTTTCAAAGGCCTGAGCAAAGCTAGAACGCTTTGTACAGCAAGAGAGATCCTGCACACTGAGAGCATTCCTTAGTACTTTTACATGATCTCGGTTTGTCCTTCCCTTGCCTCTGGCCATGGCTACCTCTTCCTTGGTCCATCCATCAGCCAGCCCCTGTGTCTGTATCCCAGTAAGGATCAACCATGCTTAATCCTGCTGGTGGGAGGCAGGGAAGCTGGAGGTCAAGGAATGAACTCTTCCAGATGTTGCGTGGGATGTCTTCATTCCAGAGCTATTTATAGGCTACAGGGGCACTTATCTTTTTAAGGAGATAATAATTTTTAATGTTTTGGGTTTCTGGTTGATTATTTTTGTCCATAGCAATGACATCATAACCAAAGCACTGAAGGTTAACTAACGAGCAAGCTCTTTTTTATTAACTTCCTGGTTCAGTTGTAATTTTATCCCTCAATAATTCTCTTTTTTTCATGTATGGGAATGACTACCCGGGTGTGGACTGAATGATGTCACTTACACCATCATAGCTCACACCAAATCAGACCGGGTAACCCTAAGTGAGCGGAGCCCTGGGGAATGGCAGAGGGATTTGCTGGAGCTCGCTGCAGGCACTATGCATGTAGTAGGCAATAGCTTGGTTCTGTCATTTTAAATTTTCCACAGACCTATAAACACAATGAGAAATTTTATCCATGTTGTGAGGTAAATCTCCACTTGACATCATTAAGAAGTCAATGAAGATACCTCTCCTCCAGCTGAGGACACATCTCTACGAGTTTTGTGCCTTCTTCACTGGCCTGGGGTGCAGGCTTGGGCTGATGGGTATTTCTGATCGTCAGGAGTCCTGGGATCTCAGTAGAGTCACCGCAGTTTTGGAACCAGGAAGTTTTTTCTCTCCCCTCCCCTGAATGGCATCAGATGTTATAGTCCAAAGGAATATTTTTAAATGATGAGCTAGATTCAGGTTTTCTTGGGGATAGTGATTTGAATAACAAATCTGTGTAATCTTGGCAGGCCTTCTGCCTCTTTGCATTTCACATATTCTACAAAATTAGTTCACTCTCCAAAATGTTTCTTTAAAACAGCCATTTCTTATGGATATTGGAGAACTCTGGTGCTGGACTTTGGAATTGTGTGTGCATTATGGGTAGGCAGCCAGAAAACACCATATGTTTTGAGGATTTTGTCAAAACTAACCTTTGTAGCTATGATTTCCCATGTTGAATACAGAATATTTGCAGCAAGTTGCTGATGAACAATCTCCAGACCGAGGTCCCAGTCTTAAGAAACACATGCACATGCATTACTTTGAACATTGGAGAATCTCAAGGAAGGCAACATAATTCCTTATAGCTTACAGAGAGGAACAATTTCTATGAATGATGCATGAGGCATGGGTCTAGAAAGGCTTGGGTCTTTGTAGAGTCAAGTGCCTGTGTTGACGTTTGAAGAACAAGAGTGAGGAATCATTCACATAAACACACCAATGAATGGCTTGAAACTGCAGAGGAAATTTTGAAGTGTCAAAGGATATCTCAAAAAAATCATAAAGTACCCAAAGACAGTGCCCACAGATAAAGAGATACTGCAATCATACTACTGTTTATTTACTGGAAACAATCTTTCAGCTCTACTGTCGAAATAATACATATCTGTTTACATTTATACCACTGACACTGAGATTCAAGACTTACAATAAAACTGGGCTAAATCCAGACCTGATGTAAGGTGGTCAGTGATCACTGACTTCAGCATAGTGGTGACCACATTGCACTCCCTCTGACTCGGCCAAATATTCTGTTTGCAAACTGGGAGAACCTCATCCAAAATGTGAAGAGCCTAAAGATGCATTGCATAAGCATGTCCTTATCAGGTTTCTTAAAAAGCCTTGAGGCTGCCAAGCCAGTATCCTGTAGATGCAATTTCAGGAGAAAAGTGATACTTCAGGACCTAAAAGAGCATCTATCAGCTTCAAAATGAGGGGGCTGTAGGTTTCTTTTTAAAAGCCATCTTCTGCCAGTAGGCTGGGCAATCTCTGCAGCCATTCAGACCTAGTACTTTGCTGTAAGGGTGCCTACCAGCATTGCAGAGGGAGAGGGGTATGGAAGCAGCAGATGGGCCAACAGCAGTGCCTGCATTTCCAGTGAAACACGTGAGGAGCTTGTTGTACAGATGGTGGGTGCAGAGGAACCTGGCAGGGAAATAATGGAACTGCCTTGGCTATGAGAAAAGCAACTGAGGTCAGACAGAGCCTAAAAGAGATATATAGACTACTAATGATCTCCAAAAAGCAAAGTGAAAAATGGTACTTAGGGCCAGAGAAGAGGAGCTCACTCAGCATGTGCTTGTGGTGCATGACCATAGTGAGATCACTTGTCCAGGACAAACTCAAAAGGGAGAATGAGTGACTTCTGAAATACAGGAGGGAATTGAAAGAGATTGAATGTTTCAGGAATTTTGGTTGCTGAAGTGTTTTCTAAAGATCCCTTTTCTATCCAGCTACATTCCTTAATTCTTGCATCAAGGTTATTGCATCCTTATTCACTTGCTGGTGTACAAGGGCATCTGCCTTGTCCCCAAACTCTCCTTTGTGTGACTTCACCAGTACTAGTTGTGCAACATGGGGGGATCAGTTTGGTCAGCGGAAACCACTAGAGGCATCTCCGAAGTTTGACCTCAGAACTGGAATAGGTGAGATTTCCACCTCTGAGGTGCACACTTATAAACACTGGATGCACTCTGCACTGAAACGGGCAAGGTCAGAGCCAGCTGCAGGACCAGAGACATCCCCGCACAAATACTTCTGGACTGTGAACACTCCCTACAGCACTGACCCTTCACCACAGCTCACCTTTCTGGGCAGGCTTTCTGTGGAATCTCTGAAGGTCTCGTTATGACCATCAGCCTCAGTCTTCATGCACGGCACATGCTTTGGGGCTGAGCTATTCAGAATTGGCTCAAAGACTTAAAACAACAAAATGTGTCGGGTGTAAATCACTTGTCTGCGCTCGTGTCAGGTGAGGAAACACGATTTGCTTGTGCCAGGTTATCTTACAACTCTTTGACCTCCAAATGCAGAGCCACACTGCCATAACTAGTTTTAGCTTCTGTAAATTCTGCTTGTATACAGGTACGTGTACAGCGCTTTACACATACACCGGGAAGATCCTAAGGATGATTTGTATCTTTCTACTAAAGAGCAGCAGGGCCACACAAATTAATATCAGCTAAGGGTTTTGTTCACCCAGGATAGAGGTTTATTTTAAAATAGTGTTTGTCAGGCTTGAATAATGTTAGGGCATCCTTTTATTCCTTTCCTTTTTTTTTTTTTTTTAAATACATCTCAGAACATCAGATTCTAGTACAGCTACCCGCTACAGAAGATATTCAGTAGCATATTCTGTGAATAAGCTGGAGAACTTGAATAGCCACAAGCTGTGCTGATTCTATTGCTCCGCTCGCTCTAGACAGATAAAAACGAATACGTAAGTTCCGCTGATGTCAGTACCATGTTTATGAGACAATGAAAGTTGACTCTTCTAAGCTGAGCCAAAAAAAGAAAGTAAATATTAGTACAGGTCCCCAGCTTGAAAAGCAGAAAGCTCTGTGTGAATGGCCCTGGACACTAGACTCGGTGATGCTGGGTGACCAGGTACTCGGAGCTTACTTATTCTCAGTAAAGTTGTTGTCAGAAAAGCACAAACTGAAAATTGATTCTATTGGACTTACCAAACTCTTAGGTGAAATAACGTTTTGCTGTCTGTCTCAAAAAAAGCCAATCCTCTACAAATATCTCACAGTCAAATAAGGCAGATGGTAGGACCCATTCATCACTTGCCATGTTTCTGGCATCCAACCTGATTAGCGTGAATCGCTCAGTTCGTTTATCAGGATAGATTCTCCTTCCCAGTCGTTGTGGTCTGTGTCAAAGATTACTGCCCTTTCTGCCTTGGTTTACTTTTATTCCAATTATTGCACCGGCAATAGTAGGTGCTCTACAAACACAAAGTGAGAGGCAATCTCTTTCTCCCGAGAACCTCCATTTAAACAGACATGACAGTGAACAGGCAGGAGAGGCAAAGAGCTGTTCCTCCCCAGATCAGCCAGGGAACAGCTCTCCAACCCTGAGCTAGGACCATGTCAGAGCAGAGCCGGAGGGAAGCCACCCAGACCCAGACCAGGGTCAGTGTCCTCCAGAATATAGACTATTAACCATATGGTAAAACTCTCTGTGTTAGAAGATCCTCTGTAATAGGCTGGAATAAATAATCATTTTTTTGGAGGAAACCTGGAATTCTGTCTGCTTTTAAGGAGGCCTGGCCTCAAAGGAGAACATGAATGTGTAGAGCAGTTGCAAATTTGAATTTTAAACTTTCATGCCATAAAAACCTGACATACATGGTCCTTTTTTTCATTTGGTGGGAATTGTTGTAATATACAAGCCTGTGATGGCCTATTGGAAACGGACCCCTGGAAATAGAGAGTTTAGATGTTATGAACTGCCAGTAATTTATTATTTTGAGATTGGCATATATTTTGGCAAAGTTAAAGTTGGCTGGAGTGATAGTGAGTGATGAAAGATGTTATGGCGGTTGAAAAGTGGCTGAATTCCTTTGTTTCCAGACTTTTCACTTTTTTTTTAAGGCGCAGAATGTTTATATAGAAAGTGTAATATTGTTTTATGAGTACTTGCTGGGCCCTGCTAAAACTAAGCACTCAAGCTCTACTCTTTCAACAAAGTGTTTTGTTATGGAATTCCTCTTGGTTTTGATGTTTCTAAATTAGGGTTAAATCAGGTTGGTATGTGGGGGCCATGGGAGAACAGCCCAGAAGTGAGAAACTGTCTGATGTCTAACAAGGGTGCACTTCCTCTCCAGAAGGTGATGTGATGACAGGAAGAGAGAGGACTCCTCAAATGGACATGAAGAAGCCATAACATAGGGGCACAGAAGGGGGAAGAGGGAGCTTTAAAGCACTGGGAAAACTTTCCCCACGCTAAGAGTTTAACATCTTTAATGCCTGCCCCTCGTCTGCTGTCTGGGCCACCAGAGCCTGCTCGTTTCCCATGTCTCACTGTCATTGTCTGGGACACATGAGCACTTCTAGCCCCACATTTATAAAGCAGCATTCCTCCTTCCTGGTCATCTCTATTTTTCCCCTCCAAGAGTGTGGTATACGATGAGCCATGATACACTCAGGAAACACATTCTTGTTTCTGATATTTCCCTGCATGTTTCCTCTACATTTATCTCCTCCAAGTCGGCTACTCACAAAACTTACTGGCATCCTGCCTTCAACTTGGCCCGCTAAACCTTGGAGTCAGGATCCAGCTTTTTTGTTTTTACAACAAAGGACAGCTTGTGTGCAGAGCTGTGAGCCACAGGATCCCAGGACATCGTAGCAGCACGGAGAAAGCTTTAAACTGTATAGGAATGGGAGCTCCTAAAGCACACTCAACATTTCACTGCTATGAGCCACTGCATCAGGGCTTCCTTCAAGCTGAGTACAAGTGGAAAAGAGTAGTCTCTCTATTAAAGCAAGGGAAAACCAACTCCAGACTAACTCACAAAGCTTATTAGGAACAAGAGAGTGAATTTTCAGATTGTGTCATGCAGTCTGTGTTGTGATAACTTTCCATGTTCTCCCATTTAATACTCCACTTTAATGAAAACCTCACGTAATGCTTCTATTCTGCTCCAGCCTGCTCGCATTAAAATGTTCATAAACTCCTTTTCCCAAGTAGCATTAAGCACTTCCAGTCCTCAAAAAGACGAAGCAAAGGTTATCTTTCCTGCCATAGTGATGCTGAAAAGCAAATGGCCCAATAAGGAAAAAGCAGGGGGAGCAAGGAAAAGAGCTTGCTTCAGAGAAATTTAAGAGCAAGGCATATGAACCCTCACCCCTACTAAAATAAAAGGCAAAGCTGCCAGTGTCTTCAACAACACAGGCATTATGCCTCCAAGCTACACAATTATTTTAGGTTTTTTTGCTCCAACTCTTAAACATATACATCGCTTCAGCTTAGCACTGCGAGGCCTCAGCTGAAACACTTTTCACAGTTTTGGGCACTGCAGTTCAAGAAAGATGTGAACCAACTGGAGAGAATCCAGGCGAGAGCAACAAGAATGATCAAAGGTCCAGAAAATGTGATGTATGAGGAAAGACCAAAAGAATTGGGTTTGTTTAGACTAGAGAGAAACAGTCTGAGGGGAGACATGACAACAGTCTTCAGACATGTTAAAGACCGCTGCAAAGGGGAAGATAAACTGTTCTCTATTTCTACTGGAAGTTGGCTAAAAAGCAATGGATTTAAATAACTACAGCAGAGATTCAGATCAGACTTTAAGAGAATCTTCCTATTGGTTACAGCAGTTATACCTGAGAAGACATTGCCTGTAGAAACTGTGGGATCCCATCATTTGAGGTCTGGGTACTGGTATAGTGGGGTCTGCTTTGCGGCAGAGGCATGAACAGTAAGTCAAAGTCCCTTTTAGCTTATTTTCCCCAATGTTAGGAATGTAGGAGAGAAGCTTCATATGAACAGAGCAATTCATGTTTTTCTGAAGGAATCTGGATGAGTTTCAGTGGAGTGGTCCTTGAACAGGAGATTAGTTGCAGATTTAATCACAGTAAGTATCACTACCTTATCACCATTGCAAACTGTTTCAACTACCATACTCAGGGAAAAATAAAGTTCTGATTCTCATCTGCCCTGAAGTCCCTGGACACTATTCTGGCAGTGGAAGCCTGTGTCAAAGAGTTGGGTGCAATTAAGCACACCACCCTGAACATTGTAAAACATACCAACCAGTGATAGATTTCTATGAACTCTGTTATACAGAAAGTTTTAATACAGGAAGGAACCCAAACACGTGACACTTTGTTAGAAAGTAGAAGATTACATAGTACAGCATGTATTTTGGAATGAATTTACAATTATTTTTAACTATAAAATAGAATCAAAGAAAAAACAGGTGAAACTAAGACAAATGCAGGGTGAATTGAAACAAAGTGCCTGACTGATAATTCCAGAGATAATTGGGAATGGAAGTTAGCACTTCTGAGATCCCTTGTTTCAATAGGTGGCTTTTTGTTTCTGTTTCTGCTTGTCTGCTTTCCATTTACAATGAAAAATAAAATAAAATAAAAAAGGCAAGATTGCAAAAGCCAGCTTTTTCCTCAGTTTCTTTGGTGCTTTTTGCTAAGCAGCCTCGAAGCTACAAAGGTTCACAGTCTTTCAACCATAGACTCATACCCTAGAAGTGTTTAAAATGGAAAGAAGAGTCCTTAAAATACACGACCACATAGAGAATCATGGGGGATCTGTTGATGGTACACCTTCAGATGACTGCATCCTGGTAGGGACTGTGCATGAAGAGACCTCCCTCCTCAGACGGGCATTGGTCACCGGGTGTGTGGAAATACTGGTTTGGTTTAGAGCTGCTATACGTACTGGCTTCTGAGGGGAGAGTTCTGCAGAGGAGGCACCGTCTCTTCTGTTTTAACGTTTCCAGGGCACGAACTCAAGGTTAGAAGGAGTACTGTGACACGTATATCCTCAGCCGGATGACAGAGCTTCCTCTGAAGTTGATGACGGTGTTAACGGTGATCATTTCCAAGTCCAGCTGAATGGTACGGGGCCCCTTCACAGGGCGGGTCATCACCAGCGTAGCACTGATCGGTCCCGTTTGCTGCGCACAAAACATGAGGAAGCAGGTAAGATTTAAAAAAAACCAGCCCTTGAAAACCAAACCATCATTCCAGGTGAGACCACTTTATGGCTACAGTCTTTGAGCAGCCAAAATAACAGTGTTCTGCTGCGGTGTTAGAGGCTACTGCAATTCACAGGAGAGCTCCATTTCAGCCTTTGGCTCCGTTTCAGTGTTTTGCATGAACTATCACCTTCTACAGTTTGTAAAGCCTTTGGGACCCCTGAACGTAAAAGCAGCTATTGAACACAGAAATTTGCTATTGTCCAAATGGAAAAAGATGAAAACATGGATTTAGGGTATGCACGACAGTGACACCTTTTTTTGTGTGCATGAGAGAATACTTTGTTTGATGTAAAGAACACCCCTACTTTGAAGCAGCGAGCACCAGGAAGGGCTTGCATTAACGGAGTTTGGAGAACAGATGTTCCTATGTGAACAGGATTGGAGTTTGTTGTATAATTGCATGTGGTAGCATTACAAAACTTTACCCAGTGAAGAGAGCTTTAAATATCTGAAAGCACTTCAGAAAAATCTGTCTTTTAGTAAGTGGAAGCAGACTTTTTAAATACCTGGCCAGAACAGTGGATTATGAGCATTTAAAAATCAGAAAATGGAAGGGTGACAACTAAATAAAAGAAAACGAGCAGACTTGAGCAACGATGCTGGTCTCTGGAGCCCTAGTATCTGGCAGATTGACCCAGATGAGGGGAAAAATTTGGTGGGATCAGCAATGACTTCGCAACAGGAGAGCTTTTCTGAGACGTAAACAACTATTCTTGGACTACTGAACATCACTTAATGTGAGTATCAAAGCCAGATTTTGCCTAGGTTAAAAATCAACCTGTGACTGCTTCCATCTCTGCAGCTATGCCCCATTCTGTGCAGGCATGTTCCATCAGACCTATGTGTCAGAGATGCAGTGAAGGTGACTGTGGAACAGAGATGTCTCCCAAGGAAAATCCAGATATTAAAAAAAAACCCCAAACAATAGTTGTATTTTCTCTAATAGTGTCTACACATAGTGTGTGTTCTCAGTGAAAGAAATATGTAATAAATAAAAGCAGAGAACCCAGAAAGCCAGTTCTTGGGATAAAGAGGTGGGGGTTTTTTTGCTTGCTTGTTTGATTTTCAGGTTTTTCATTTTCCAAAAAGAGTTTAAGAAAAAAAACCCAAATTATTTTATGTTGAATCTTTCAGTGACAAGTACTGACTGTCCATCAAATAAAAAAAGATTTGGCACAATAGTTTCTCTTGAGCATAGGAGACATGAGCTATTCTTAGACCTGTGTACAGCCCTGGACTTTCCTGAACCTAATGTCTCATAAAACAAGCCTGTTTGCTTTGGGCAGGTTACCTTCCTGAAGGAGCCAGCAGCCTCTGCACATCAGCACGCTGCTCTGCATATCTGCATGTCAAAATGTCTCAGACTGAAGGTTTAGATGACATTAATGAAAACCTGAGTTCTGCTATCAGAAGGGATATTCATCCCGAAGAAGATATCCTGTGTTTTCACTCAACGAGCAGCAGACTTACCCGCATGTAGAATTCCCTGCCCTCGTTCCCTGATTTGATTTGGAAGATGTAATAGGCTCCAGGGTAGCGAGTTGTTGCTTGCATCTGAAAAATGTCAGAAGGCACGGACCGCCCGGACACCATATCCATCACTCTGTACAAGATGGTGAATGGCTGGTCTCTGCAACCGGCATTTTCAGCTGGACACATGCAGCGGCTGTCAGAAATAAGGTTGTCATCAAGGGTTACAATTTGCTGGGATATTTGAATCTTTATATGTAAACTGCATAAATAAGTTAGACAAATAATGTTGTCGACCAGCTAAAAGAATCAATGAAACTTGTAACAAATTTACTCACTTTTAATGTACTCTGTTCTGCTATTCTGGCCTACCTGTGTCCCTGCCTTCTCTTTCTTGTCTCCTAGGCCAAAATATCTTGGCTTCCTTTGTCTCCTTACATCACTCAAAAATCTGTACTTTCTTTAAAGCAGGTCTGCAGATGTAGAATACTCAGTACATTTTTGTTCTGACAGCAATTTATACTGAACTGTCCCCAAAATTGTTGGATCTTTTCACTGATGGTGCTACATAAATGTTGTATTCTTTGTTTAACAATCTTTTAGATACTAAATGAAACCATAAAACAAGACATCCTGGATCAACCCAAATCTCTAGCATCAAATGCAGAGCCCTAAGGAAGAGCAGGATAGCCAGCCAAGCATATGACACTTCCATCAACAGCCTCCAATTGTTTGTGGCTCAAGAAATTCTTGAAACAGAGATGTGTTCTGTGTATTATTCAGCTCTTAATGCATTTCTTATCCAGCAGCTTATCCAACTTCCCCTTACACACATATATGAATGTTTGACCACCCACAGCCCTCTGCAGCCAGGAGCTCCACAGCCCCCTCCACCTCTCTCTGCACTGCCCCTTGCTGACCTTGTCTGACGTCCCCAGCTCTTCTATTCACAGAGCAGTGGCCATTGTTATTGCACAGTCATTGAGGCCCCTTCTGCAATTCTTTTCTGGACACTCTTTTCTCTGCTGTCCTCAGATACTGTTGCAGACTTTGCCCATCTCATGGGCTAGCCTTTTTCCCAGGTTGCTTACAAAGATGTTGGACAAAGTAGGTCCAGCTTAGACCTCTGCAGAACTTCACTGTGAAAGCTGACAATTTAATACCATACCCTATATATATATTTTTTTTTTATCTTTCAACCTCTTATTCTTCTGTACCATGGACTTCTCTCTTAATTTCCATACTAATGTTATGTATTCTTCTTTTCAGAAGCCTTTGGAAACCCAGACAAGTGGCATCAGACCATCTACCCTAGCCCCATGCTGCTGATTTCTTCAGTGAACTGTAATGAAATTGTAAGGCATGATGTCCCTTTCTGAAAGCCATGCTGGGGAATTTACTGCAAAAGAGTTGGGTCTTTGCCTACTTTTTCTATAACCTCCACTAATGACACCAATTTCAGACAGCTTTTCTGGCATGTCCCCCATAGAAAGGTTCCTGGCATTACAAACACCCAGTTCCTTCCACAAAGAACACAGACGCAAAGAATTCACTTGGCTTTTCTACTGACCACTTCTAGACATATGCCACAAATTAAACACAGCCACATCTACATGCAAGCCAAAGCCACCAAACAGAAAGCTCAAAGATCAAGAGTTCTTGTGCAAGCTGATCTGCAAGGTCTCAGTAGTAGGACTTTGGGGAACTTAGATACAGAGGCTTTAGATATTTCAACTTCCAGTATAAAACTCCACCACCTCTGGAGGTAGGTAAACCCAGAACTGGAAGAGCAGAATGTGTCCACTCCTCAGCTGTCCTGGTTCAGAAAGCAACGTAAAGACATGAATGAATTATAACAGAAAGAAGCTGATTCTTCATCTCTTGCCTTTCTATAAAATACATTTGGCTGTCAATCAACCTCAAGTAACTGGGCCTAGTGCAAACATTAAGGATGAAATCCTATGAGCTGCAATATACAGAGATCTACCTCGAGCTGAAATATTTTGAGCCCCCAGGGAAGTACCTACAAAAATGTAAAAGAAGCAGGCAATTTTTAGGAATATGGGATTTTAAATTTTTTTTTTGTCTTGCTCAAATAATTCCAAATTTAGACAGTAACAGTGTTAATGGCCCTGTCCAGACATACACAATTTCTGGCCACGGCAAATCAGACTGTGGAATTTTCAGCACTTTTAACATTTAAGCAGTAGGAAACTACTTCTATCCTGCTATAACCATCACCCGATGTTTTAAAGTACTTCCCAGACATGATCTAGTTCATATTTACAGGAAATAGTCTCACTAACAAACAAGCTGCACTTGAGCATATATGAAGTCAGTTAGTAATGTAGATAAATGCCACTTATTACATTACAAACCTTGCTATTTTCTCTACTCACTGATAAGTGTTTTTCCAGTCTAACTTCCCACACATCTGGGCACCATATCATATCCCACCTGGTGACCTGGTAAGGAATTGCAATTTTTTATTTTTATAAAGCTTGCCAATGGTAAATGCAGCAACAGAATATATTTATAGCTCTCTAGACACACTTCATGGCCATGCTGTAAAACTGCAGCTTATTTGGTTCACTCTAGGTACACTTCACACAGACAGGGTTTGCTTTTGTGGCTGTGGGTATGTTACTCACTTCTCATTAATCTGGATATAAGGATCCTCGCATCTTACTGGGTCTAAACATTTATATTCTCCTGGGATATTGAAGCACGTTTGCTGTGGAGTGCAGGTGAAGTTTCTGATTTCACATTCATTGATATCTAAAACACAAGAAACAAGAGAAAGGCTAAAAGCAGGGAAATACGTGCAAGACGCCACTCTTACAAACTGGTTTCCATCTTAAGGAATCCCCCAAAATTCATAACATTCTTGCACCATGAGAAGTGGCCTTTTGGTAACCCCTCTTTTAAGATCAGATTTTGCTCGATTGGTTTCTGTTTATTGGAGTGCTCCCATACGCTAAGTGCTGCAAAAATAGAAAAGAACTTGGCTGCTCAAGCTCTTTGACCTTAAAGAATGGGAAAACTAGACAGAGACGTGCAGCAGACAGGAGAGCATCTGAGGGCTTGTGTAGCTGTTTCCTAGTCAGTAAAATCTTACTTCCACCAATTGACCTCGGTGGGACTATTCACGTGATGACATTCTTACCAGAATTGCATAATTGGCCCCTACGAGTATTTCACTGTGCAATGCCAAGACCAAGCATCTCAATTCTTGAAAACCTCTTTCCAGACACAGGACCTATTTTCTGGGCCCCTCGGGTTTTAATCAGCACAGGAATGTTCTTACCTTGGCAGCTTCTGCTATCGTCAAGCAAGTTATAGCCCGAAGGACAGATACAGTAGTAAGAACCAGGCCCATTCACACATTCATGCTGGCAGAGGAACTCTGAGAAGCTGCATTCGTCCATGTCTGCAGTGGTAGAACAAAGTTTAGTGTCTTTGGCTTTACAGTGAAAAGAACAGTCCCACAGGCAGGTGGCCATCCAGACTACGTGCCCATCACCCCAGCTGGAGGCTGGCACGCTCCAGCTCCCTAGAGCTCTGCAGCAGCCTGGCAAAATGCTATACAACAAGTTCTTGGTTAAATATTTTTCTCCTAGGGAAACCAAAGCTGCTGCTGAACACAATATGTGGCTTTTATTTATTTATTTTTCTTTTAAAATACCTGTCACCAGTTGGCCGTGTTTTCAGTTCTGTTTTACGTCAGAGATAGAGCTACTCCAACAACAAAGCTGCAACTGTAATTTGAAAGGAGAGACTTGGCGGTGATTTTCTTTTCTTTTTTTTTTTTTTTTCCTCCTTTTTTCTGGAGAGTGAACTTCCCCTTCCCAGGGCCACATGGGTCCCAACAGAACAGCAGAACTCCTGCAGCCAGCTCCGGCTGTTTTATGTTTCTTAGCCTCCAGCCAGTTACTTCCAAGGCATTCCAGCAAGACTACAGAGCTCATCCCAGCTTGGGTCAGACCTACTGGAAGGCCCAGCCATCTCCCAGATGATACCCAGGAAGCTAAGCAGTCTGTCAAATATCTGATTGAAAGCAGAAATTGGGCTCTTTTCCCCTTGCACTTATGAATTGACCAGTCATTGTATTCTGCGGAACTCTGCTCAAGCGAGAAAGATGAACTTCAGAGCTGCCCATGGAGGCATGGCTGGCTGAGGGGAGAACACATGCGAAGGCACTAGACTGAGGGAGGCTGCAGTTAATCATTTCCTTATTTCCCTGTTCAGGGGAAGAAAGAAACAAAGGGCAGAGACCCAGCCAGGAACTCCCAGGCTCTTATTCCCAGCTCTGACATGACTCTCCCAAGCGAATCACTTTTACTCTTCAGACTGAATTTCCCTTTCTTCTAAATTGGGCTCAGTCCATTTATCCACTTTTGGTGTTGTGTGCAGATGGACTGGAAAGTATTTGAAGTCCAAATGTGTTAAAGGGGCTTTATGGCTGCAACCATACTATCAAAAGAGAGATGAAAGGACCTCTATACCTACGTACTCCTGTTATTATGTGACTGGCCCCAATGAGTTCACTGGAAAAAACACCTTTGTGACAAAGCTTGGACCAAGAGCTGACTCCACAAAGGGATCAAGACATCACCTGCCCCCTTGAGGTGTCACAGCCCAGTGCTCCAGCACATTGGATTCGTGTATCCTGTACTCAGCTTTTGTCAAGTGCTGGAGGGACTTAAAGCCCTGAGGGTTCTACATTTCTGCTGCTGAGCCCACACAGGACAGACACATCTGTTCCTAAGTACTTCTGGCATTCTGCTGACTACCTGCAGAGGACAAGATGGTATGCGTTTCAGAGCACATCTAATGCACGTGCAAGATATCTGTGATTAGAAAATAATGCTCATGTTGGGAAAGTCAGGTTGAAATCTCTGCCTCTTTCCACCAGTTGGGCAGGGATGCTTCCCATCTTCAAGGTAAGCTGGCTTCTAAGCCACGGACTAATTGAAGTACGTCTGGATCCCGAGTGTCTCATAAGAGTGTCATAGAATCGTGGAATAGTTTGCATTGGAAGGGACCTTTAAAGGACATCCAGTCCAACCCCTCTGCAATGAGCAGGGACATCTTCAAATAGATCAGGTTGTTCAAAGCTCCATCCAACCTGGACTTGAATGTTTCCAGGTAATCACCTGCTTTAACAAGCATTTTCTTGCACAGAATTGTCACGGTTTTCTGCCTTAAATCTGGGTGGTGGAAAGTCCCTTTTTCTGGCTTAACTCTCAAACATGAATGAGGCTCAAGCACCACCATGTTTATATCACATTGCAATGAACTTAACTGGCTGAGGACCCCAACTAGTTCAGGAGCACATAAAAAGGTGCAGGAGTCTAACTCAGAAGCAGAAAAGCCATTAGAAAGCAGAAAACTTAAGTGTTGCAGCTCTTAAGTTAGCTCTAAGACTTAAGTTAGGTCTGCAGCTCTGCAGACCCTTCAGAGATTTAAGCCTTTGTTCTTCCCCTTATAATAAGGAGACCTGCAGGAAAGAACAACTTTGGAAACACTAATCTATACACATACTGCATATCACATGTCTTCTTGCTCAGAAACAGCATGTTACATCTGTTTACTGTAAATTAAAAAACAAGTATTTTCCAGTGTGTTTTTCTTTCCAAGAAATATTGGCTGGATTCTACAATTTTATCAGGCTGTGGGAACATTAAGCACAGAAATAAGTTTTGCCTTCAATTAAAATAAAGCAATAAAATAAAAACAAAAACAAGAGAGGAAAAAGTATGGTGACATAAGCACAGTTTCTTCTGCTATGTGCTGAACAGATTAGCAATAGCTGTACTAAAAAACCATATATATTGTTTCTGAAGTGTAGCCAGAGCCATACAGGGGAAACTGGGGAAGGTTTCAGGCAGAAGTGTGGACTTGTAAGAGAAGTGGAATACATGCATTCAACAGACAACTGGAAAAGTGCTTTATATAAAGTATTTCTTTAATCATGGAAGAATGTTCTAGGACAGTCCTTTCTTTATTTGCTCTAATAAAGCTTCCTGTTCAGTATTTAGAAAGCTTTTTTTTTTTTTAATGTTTTGCTCTTATTTTGGAGATTTTTTATATTTAGCTTATTTCTTTAAAACTTTTTGCAGCCCTCCTCCATTGTGCTTTTCTGGGTATTTGCTGTGTGCTTTAATTGGAAAGAAGATCATACGAGCTGCAGCTATCCTGCTGCTAACCATAGACCAGGGAAAAAAAAAAGACATTATAAAGAGCATGTACAAAACAATATGAGAAGAAGACTTCATAGGATTAAAGTAAGCAAACCAATAAATAACTAAAGACAGTTACCACTGCAGTTCACTCCGTCAGCTTCCAGTTCGTAGCCAGGTTCACAGCGGCAGAGGAAGGAGCCGTAGGTATTGACGCAGGTCTGAGTGCAGGGGTTTTCACTTGTACATTCGTTCACATCTGTGAGAAACCAATGCCCAGTGCGTCAGTGACTTCTCCCCAAACTCTAGTTTCAATCTATTACTGTAAAGCATGTCAAAGAGATTAGCTGTACAGTCAGAATGATTTGTTCCAAAGAACCAGAACCAAGTCAGTATTGTTTATTGGGAGTCAGGCTGCTGCCTGGGAATAGTATGTTGGAAACACAACATGGGTGGAAATGAAGCATTTTGGGAATGTCTTCAATCAGAAAAGTAACATAGAAGATGTGGATGAATTATTTATTACAAATGCTCCTGGTTTTATCCTGCAATTTTAAAACCACTGAGCCGATTTTGTCATAGCAGACCTGAGACAAGATGCAGCAGGATGTACCTGAGGAAGACAATACAATGAGGAATGGAAACCTAGGGCTGTGACAAAACCAACTTTATTTATTTATATTTTTTTCCTTTTAGGAGGACATTAGCCACCTCTGGAAAGTTTAGAATCATAGAATCATTTAGGTTGGAAGAGACCCCTGGGATCAAGTCCAACCATCAGCCCTACTCTACAAGTTCTCCCCTACACCATATCCCTCAACACCGCATCTAATCTACTCTTAAACAGAGTCAAGGATGGGGACTCCACCACCTCCCTGGGCAGCTGATTCCACTGACTGACCACTCTCTCTGTGAAAAACTTTTTCCTAATGTCCAGCCTAACCCTACCCTGCTGCAGCTTGCAGCCATTCCCAATTGTTCTGTAGTACAGACCATTTCCTGCACCATGTGGGAAGATGCTCCCTACTTAACTGGGGAGAGGCTTTATGAAGAGGTCGTGTTGACTGATTCAGGTAGCACATCGTAGCAAAAGGGGGTTTAATGCTCAGGACCTGAGTTTGGAGCTTGGGAGGCTCAGGTCTAGTTTACTAATATGACAGCTGTTCTGCCTCAGGTGGGTCACACAGCCTTGGATTTTAAAAGTAACTTCAGTACCTAAACTCTCTGTAATTTAAGTGAATTGAGTAAATCTGTATTTTAGGTGGCTTGGGCTTTTGTGCGTATTTCTCCTGACACACTGGCCATGTTGCATCTCTACCCTCCAAGCTGCTGTGAAGCTACAGAGACATTTCAGGCTGAGAAACCTATGAACATTTTCCAAAGCAATGCTGGGAAAGTTGGTTATATTCTAAAAAAAAAAAAAAAAAGGCAAAAAAATGTCTAAACCCAATGGTTTAGCATATACAGTACCTTGGCATGATCTTCCATCTTCATTAAGGGTAAAGCCTGGGTTGCACGTACAGGAGTAGGAACCGGGCACGTTGGCACACAGCTGCTGGCAGTAGCCGTAGCGACACTCGTCTATATCTACAGATGGGAAAGATGGAAAGTAGAGTGGTCTGCATTTTCAGATGTGGGTATAAAGCTGCACATATGGTGAGTCAATGGTACCAATGATGGCATACTGGTTACGGGTCTAACAGCCACACTTTCAGGTGTTCAGACCCAGAGTTAGCATTAAAATACACCTATACCCAAAAGGATGCAGTAATGTATTTTTATCTGCAGCTGAAATCTGTCCTATGAATGGATTGTCCTCAATTTAACATGCTGTCATCAGGAAGCCCAGAGTCAGTCCCTTAGAGCAGTAACCTAGAAGCATACTTGATAGCTCACACAGACCGTCAACGCAAGCACAGGCAGTGTTGTAGCAAAGTTTTGGCAAAATCAAAAGATAAACCTCTTTTACCTCCACCTATACCAAAGCTATTCACTAGAAAAGCAAGAAATATTTCTTACTATATACTTTCCTTTTTAGAGAGGATATTCCTTAATATTTTTTTTTACCAATAATCACATTCATATTTTATATAAAATTTTAACTGACAAGTTATAGACTCTTAAATGCAAACAGTAGGTTTATTGCCAAAATAGCAGTTTGGGCTGAATTGCAGCATTAGAAATACTTCCAGTTGACTTATAAATACAAGAATATCCTGTAGGATGCATATGCTAGAAGAATTTTGCTCCTGGAGTAAGAACTGGAATGGAACACCTGGAGTAGTTGTCCTTTCCAAAGCTTTACATTTCCTTTGGTATTAGCTGGCTTTTGATTTATGGAGATGTTTTTAATGGCTACTCTGAAAGCTTTGAGGTTAAGTTTGTGCAGTAGAAAAGCAAGTGTATTATCTGCAGTCAATCTGGGAGAAGCAGCAAAGCAGGAAGGCATGGATTTTGGTGAAATTACCCCCACCAGAGCTTCCAATGCACCTGAAAATCAAAATGACTGTATTCTCCTATGATTCACACATACACACATGTATCTGCATTAATTCCAGCAGCCCATTATTTGTTAGATAAACTGGTTGCTGATTGTTTTAGTGTTAAATATTACAAATATGTAGGGAAATTGAATTCGTGAACAACTCGAACATTTACACAATGTAGTAATACCATAAAAATAACAATGTGAATCTGTTGCATAAGTAGCTACATCCTGCAATTCAAGTTTATGTTGTTAGCTTCATTGGGGCAGTTTTGCCATAGAAAGTCTCAGGAAACCATTCTGAAAATGTCAAAAGTCTTGCAAATACTCTCCCTGCATAAAATAGCAAGGATGCTGACACTCAGTTTTACCCTTGCTAGCTTTGATTTCCCACTGCATTCTAAATAGTAAGATAACCCAAAGGCCAGGGTTGACTATGGTCTGTACAGCAGCAGCAGGCTTGGCCTCAGTCCTGCAAGGAATGACATTGGTTTTAAGTAAATTAATATCTCATTTCAATGACATGAAAGATTACTTTAAATATATGCTTTGGCTTTTGCAGGACTGTTATCTCGAGTGCTATGTTTTGAGGATAAGGACTTTTTGCAGAGCTCCTTGTGGGTGGGTCATGCAGACACTGCTCTACTGGCTCCTCCTGTATAAACTTTTTCTGGGATAATTACAATAAAGAGAAGCGTAGCTTTTTATAACTGTGGTTTACTAACAGTGCACCAAAAAAGCCTGTCTCTAAAAATCCAGCCCAGCCCTCTGATTACATTAAATCATCTTTTACTGCTTTATGCCAGCAAAAATCACTTCTCCAAAGCCAGTGGAAAATATGGAAAACGGAGACTTTTTTGACACTTAGGGAAAAATATAGTGACTCTAAATGCAATTTGTTTTTAGCTCTTTGCATGGCCTCGTAATAATCCACCTCATGATTATTAAAGTGAGCAACACTGGGATGTTATTGCCTATTTTAAATGGCATAAGCAGATACTCAAATCAGTTCAGCAATGCAGCCACTTCAGTTCTCTGGTATATCCATCAAGCAGGAAAGCACTTTAGATCCACGTCCAAATCCTGAATGCTGCACACAACTCTTTAGTTTGGGCTGTAACTGGGAGAAGTAAATGGGTAATACAACAGATGATGTAGAGCAGAATCCCCTCCCTCATCCTCGCTCTATCACATATGCTTGTGCAATCCCCAGCACAAGCCTTTTTTTTTTCCACAAGAAAAGAGGACTTATCAGAGATCATGGAGCAAGTGGTTTGGAGACTTTGTATCCCAGGGTACTACAAGGCAGTGACTCCCCAAAGCAGCTACGGCTATGCAGACCCCTCTTGGAGGATGCTCAGCTCTGTCTCTGCCTGGTGAGTTACACAGCAGCTGTTTGCAGGAGTTAGGAAAACAGCCGTGAGTCCTTCACTGGAATTGGTACTTGGGAGGAGAAAGCTGGAAAATAACTGGAGAGGTTCCCAGGATGAATGGGCAGGGAAAGCCCATTCTCCTTCCAGCAGAGGTGTTGTGACAGGACAGTCCAGCTCTGCGGAGCTGGAAGGCAAACAGCCTGCATTGAGGGGGAAAAAAAATAAGAAGAAAAAGTTAAAAAAAAAGAAAAAAAAAGAAAAAAAAAAGTTGTATCCTATCTCCTAGGTCATATTTGTGTACCTAAAATTAACATCTATTTCTTCATCCCATGCGCATGTCAAGTGAGAGGAATGAGCTGCAGGAGGGTTTTCCCATGCTCTTTGTTGAGGGATGTTCTTTTTTCAAAGGATGAACAGGGCATTTCTTCAAGGAGAACAATAAAATCAAAATAAAACTGCTTGGAGGCTATGAAAATGGCACCAGTTCAGATGTATTATTTTTTTATCTCACTCCCAAGCAAAAGGGTTGGTTGAATTTAGGGACTGACTGGCCTGTTTCTTGGTGTCACATACTGATCCTTTCAGGTCCAGACTGCCACTGGAATGGACAAGATCTGTTTGGGAACAGGTCTTTTTCTACACATGACTGTGATTGATCATATATGAAAAGGAATCCTTCAGACTGGGAATACCATGTGTAACATGGATGCATTTACATCTCCATTTTTGTTCCACGAGGGCGTTTCTCTGCCAAGCACACTGTTGGCACTTACGAAGATGAAAGATGTGAGTTTCCACGTAGCCGAAGGTTTAACTGTGTACTTGACAAAGCTGCTCAGTGACATTATTTCAGCTATTTGCAGGTACACATGCACAGATGCACAAATCCCACATCGCCCGAGGATTTTACCTAAACACTGGCCTTCTAACAGCCAGTAGCCTTCAGTGCAGGAACAGGTATAGCCCCCCTCAGTATTTATGCAGATCTGGGTGGGGTTACACTGGTGAGAATCTGAGGCGCATTCATCCACATCTGTAACACAGAAATACAGCAAGAAAACGTTAGCAACGGCAACATCGACAGATTGTTCACACTGTACAGGGACTTGTGCTCACAATGTGGGCACTGGGTCCCTCTGAGGAACTGAAGTGTGGCAGAGTAGAGACAGCAAACATAACCCAAAGTCGTAAGAATTAAATCAGAAGTTCTCACTGAGGGCAGAGAGAGCTGAGGGTGCTCATCACATCACTGCCATTTGCAGATGTCCCATTTCTCAGAGCTCCTCAAGAAAGGGATTCCATGACCTCGAGTTGTTTATTACTTCCCCATTTGCTCTGTCACTGAACTGGTATTTCCATGCTACTGGGCAGTGTTCAACCCTAGGGAAAGGCTGCTGGAAGGACTATGTAACCCCACTGCAGAGTGAGAGAGGAACAGGAGTTTGAGAGATGTACAAACACAACTCAGACATATAAAAAAACCCTACTTCCTACCCCGACCAATGCAGATTATATCACTGTAATTTTTCCAACAGAAGGTTCAACCAAAATCAACCTTTACCTGACAAAAAAAAATGTATACTTCTCTGAAATCAATTTCCTGACAATAAAACTCTTTTCATTTTAATTTTTTTTAGCATCCTTATTGTTTTTAATGTATTTGGCTTTTTATTACAGCCCTTAGGGTGGTTTTGTTGTGAGCTTATTTTTTTCTTTTTCTTTCCTTTTTTTTTTGCATAGGAGGTGAATAGCATTCCTACATTTATATAAGCCAGGACACTGGAACCTAAATGATTAAAAATGCCTTTCAGAGTCATAAGTTCAATTTGAATCCCTCCTTGCTCAATTTCTTCCCTGATGTTTCTGGCGTCGGGTTTGCCTCTAGATGTCAGAAATGGAAATATCAAAAGATAAATTGTGTCGTTTTTTCAGCCAACTCGGATTTCTATGTTTTATTTATTAATACCTAAACTATTTTTTATTCTACCATACTGTGCGCTGGCCTTTGCTGAAGTACTATGTCATCCGAGCAATGCTGCTCCCTTGATCCCTCCCTGATTCTTATTAACCCAGACTTCGTTGGGTCATGACTGAAAGTATCTCACAAGCGCACTGGGCTGGAGCAGGCAGCACAGGCAGGAATTACGTCTCAGTCTCTGCCTCTGAGGCACCTAGCACAGCCGGTCGGCTGGAACACCCCGGCCGTCATGAAGTAACTGATGCAGCCTAGCACAGCAGCATACTTCACATGTTTAGGTATGTAAATAAACACACACATATTATATATATGGAGAGAGTCTAGAGCCCTTAACTTGCCAACATCTCTATCAGGACAATTTATGGTGAGTCAAAGCTGCTAAGATAACAAGAGTGGCAAAACCAGAGGTAATTAACTCTCTTGGAAACCAGTTCCCACATATTTATTGGCCAGAGAAAAGGCTGGCAAAGTGGTGGGGGAAGTGGGAAAGGAGTAAGATAACAAGTCTAGACAATATAGGTACATAGTTGTGTTGTTCAGTTCGTGGTGCTTCTGTGGTTGGGCTAGAAATTCGTGGTCCTCCCTTCATAGAGCATATCACACATAATTGGCAGTATTTGAACACAGATTTTATCTAACCATAAATTTAATAAGGATGACATTAATGTTTTCTAAATGAAAAAGCTTACTATTTGTCATGTTTGCTTATTGTTTTAGGAATGGGACCTTGGTGTCTGGCCAACCCTGCTGTTTCTAGCCTACCCTGAGCTTAAAAAGGAGATTTTAATTTTCCATGCTCCCTGCTTCCAGTAATATTAATAGGTAAAGACCAGCAGAAACAAAGTGAGGGACAGGATTTTACCACCACATATGGTAACAACAGTGTTTGAAGACTACAGATGCTGTGGTGCATCTAACTTGCAGGGGTGCAACACACACCCTTCACCAAACACAATGAGTGGCTGTAGGATCAGATTTGTTCCTGAGTCATCTTTGTAGTATTTGCATGAGCAGGAGAAGTAGAATCACTCAGGAAGAAATAAGACATCACTCCTCTTTTCTTTGCCATCTACCAAGCAGTTTTCTTTGCTTACTCCCAATCTCCACCTTTTGTGGTAGTATTAGAGACATATTTCCATCTGAACACAACATTTTTTTACAACAGAGGCTATCTGCAGGGTTTCTGCTGCCCCTGAAAACCTGATCAATCAGAAGTTATCTACACAGAAGACCTTGAGTCCCTGTGTTTTACACTGAATCGTACCTTACTGAATTAATTGCAACCAGCAAGTCTAAGCAGCTTACTGGTAGCATAAAATCTTTTTCGCTTGGGCATGAGTGCCCCCAGTTCCATATTACATGCCTCTGTCTTTGTCTAAGATAGCCCCTTACCATGATGCACTATTGAACTCTTACAGGCCCAGCCAACACAAGCAAATCAGTGATTTTGGGTAAGCAGCTTTCTTGGTTCAAACAGGTAACATAATCCCAGCCTGTTTGCCAGGGGTTATTTGCATTGCATGGGCTCACTAAGTGAAAGTTGCTATTTATGTATTGAGAAAAACAACAGTGCAACAATTGGCTAACCATTAGCTACCCTCTTGAAGAACATCAGAGCTAGGAAGACAGAAGGTGTCTTGCCCAGTCCATTTACACAGTGCAACATACAGTAAGAACTGGTGCGGCCGATAAAGTTCAAACTAGGCATTTGACAGGGAAAGGGGGAAAAAACCTCATCAACTTGTTTCCACTGGGGAGAAAACTAGCAATGAAACTTCAAGACATTACCTGTGATGGATTCACAAGACTTAAGGGCCAGCACAGAAAATCAATCAAAACATTTCCAGGGCATTTTTGTCTGAGTAGAAAATTGCAGGGAAAATAACCTGACAGCTAGTCAGTGATGTGTAAATCATTTCTTATTCTGGTTGCTCAGCTTATTTCTGTCCCGTTCAAACATAAATCTTAGACGTGTTCATGCCCTGGGAATATCACTTCAAAGCTCATTTGTACCACCTCTGCCCTTGTGATGGGTCATACACAATACTAGAGTGAAACTGATGCTAAATGTACATGATACTAAATTGTCAATAGTTTTGTAGGTTCAAAGCAGATAAGACAAATTCAGAGAATAAAAAATTCTAAGGACTACTCAATAGAAGGATAAAGCGTTTGTCTAAGTCCCCAAAATATTCTCTGGAGCCTGGAGGAGTGCCTCTGACCCAGCCTAACTTATGTTGCAGTCTTCACCATGGAAAGAAATACCACAATGACTTGTCTGAGCCCCAAAGTAAAGTCACAGAATCGTTTAGGTTGGAAGAGCCTTTTAAGATCATCAAGTCAAACTGTTAACCTACCACTGCCAAGTTACCACTAAACCGTGTCCCTCAGCACTACATCTACATGTCTTTTAAGTGCCTCCAAGCGACTCAACCATTTCCCTGGGTAGTCTGTTCCAATGCTTGATAACTCTGTCAGTGAAGAAATTTTTCCTAATCTAAACCTCCCCAATAAATTTGGGGTACTTAAGTACCTCAGCCTTTTCCTCATCCTCAGTCACTATGTTTCCCTCTGCATCCAATAAAAGATGGATATTCTCCTTAGCCCTCCTTTTACTAACGTATATATAGAAAGATATTTTGTTGTCTTTTGCAGCATTTGCCAGAAAAAGTTCTAGTTGGGCTTTGGCCCTTCTAAATTTCTCCCTGCATAAATCACAAACTCCTTGTAGTCCTCCTGAGTTGCCTGCCCTTTCTTCCAAAGGGGGCTCTTTTTTCCCCTCAGTTCCAGCCAAAGCTTTATGTTCAGACAGGCCAGTCTTCCCCTCCAGCTCGTCTTCTAGAACATGGGGATGGCAAGCTCCAGCACCTTTAGGATTTCCTTCTTGAAGGCTTTTCCTCCAGCCTTCCCGGATTCCTTTGCCCTTCAGGACTGCCTCCCAAGGGACTCTGTCAACAGGTCTTCTAAACAGGTGAAAGTCTGCCCTATAGGAGCCCAAGGTGGCAGTTCTGCTCACTTCCCTCCTTACTTCTTCAAGAATCAAAAACTCTATCGTTTTGTGGTCGCTATGCCCAAGACAGACTCCAACTACCACATCACCCATAAGTCCTTTTTTGGGATGGAAATTCGAGACTAAGAAGTTAAAGCACTAGTCTGAGACAACTCAACAAGACAGAAGCAAGAACAGGTCACAGATGTTTCTGACTTGTAGTCCTTCATGTAGCCCGATACAGCCTGCCCTTACTATATGAATGCTTAAAGATATGGCTTTTGTGTAGCCTCTACATTGGCTAGTGAGATCTAAAGTAAAAGATTAACCATCATTCTGAAAGCATTATGTTCTATCAGGAGACCTCAAGAGCATCAAAGGCTCTTTCAGTTAAACGCTGTGCTACTAACAACATTACTGTCCTACCCTAATGGGGCACTGAATCTCAAAGTTTCGAGTAGTTACTGAAAGAGAGAACTATTGACACAGTCAGTGGCAAACTGAAAGAGTTATCTAGCTACCACACCTCTTCTTATCCTTACATACAGGACTGGGACTGTTGCTGTGAAATTACCTATGAAAACAGGAGGGTGTTAAATATCATCATACCTAATCATTTTTAGTAGGTGCAAATTTTCCCAAGTGACTAGTGTATGGTTGACTCCTTAGAGGTTCCTGATTTTGAGACAGCAGCTCTTCAGCCCTTTAAACCATACTAGACAACAAAGGCAGGGCAGGACAGGACAGATCCCTCCTCAAAACTTGTCAAGGAGGGCTTGGCCAACACTCACCCCTAATGTCTCAGCTCCTGATTATGCTGCTGTGTGCCATCAAATTACCAGTCACCTATATTCTCACATCTATCCTTCCAGTTGTTGTGTTCACAATACTGCTCCTACAGCTAGTTCCAAAGCTGTAGAAGTTCAGGCACAAGTCCAAACAGAAATTAAAATTTTACCTGAAGTGGGAATGATTCTCTTCCAAACTGAACACTGAGAGCAACCACACAGCCCATCTGGACTACTGCTCTCTCTAAGAAATAGCACCTAGAACAAATGCAAAGCCTCATGGCTCCAAGTCATGTTTTTTAAAGTTCTTTGGTTAACTGACTGAATGAGAAAATAAGTAGGTAACATCTCCACATACATTTGTCAGGAAACCTTTGCTGCAGGAGCCGGAGCCCAAATACTCCAAAATTAACCACAATCCTCTCTCTTAGCTCAGTGTGTCTGCCTTAAAAATTTATGGCTGTGGTGGTTTGGTCTAGCAACTCTGGGGTGTGATGTTCTGTTTACTTGACATTTTGACAGAGGTTAGGTGGCTGGGGCAATGGGGTTTCATTTGGGGATTGGAAGGGTGGAGAAAGTGTTTTTTATATTTCTGGCTGACTGACCGCCTTTTGTGGGATGTGATGTGCTGATGCTTTGTTTTTATTGGTACAGATTGTATTTTTAATGGATGGCAGGATGCCTGGCAACTGGATAGATATGATTTGCAATGTCAAAAAAAATAAATGAACTAATTGTGTTTAGCATGCAAATTACTGGCTTTGTGTTTTATTATCTGTAAAAGCTAGGAGTAATCTGCATGGATTCTTTAGAATTTAGCCACATCATAGAATAATGAATGACATTTTTAATTCATTGTCCATAAATTAAAGAAAAAAAAAAAGCCATGCATACAAAAACACGGGGCAGCTTATTAATATAAGCAGAGAGAAAACCTAGATGTCAAACTGCAGCACAACACCACATCTCACCAGGGAGGCTAATACTTATCAGAAGATAAAGAACGGAGGAACTGAGGCCACTCTCATTTGTATCAATACTATCACAAGAAATCACGCATAAAAAAGAAAAACAATACTCTAATTCACTGGATTAAAACCAGGCATATTCAATACGGTTCAAATGAAAGATGCTTAAACTAGGAGAGCAGAAATCTCAAGTGAGAATCGTAAATGTAGAATCAAGCTGTGAGTGTCTACAAGATCCTGAAGATCTAGTTTTGGTCCACAGTTTTCCACATTTGGGATAAAATACAGAGGATCACAAGCTGGTGGAGCTAAGAACTGAAAATTGAACAGAACCCTCAGGTAAAAGTAACTTGCTAGGTATAGTGGGCACATTTGAAAGTATATTTCAAGACAGGCAAATGCAAAGTCATATATCAAGAGCAAAAATTATTGGTCATGAAAAGAACTTTAGAGTCATTAAAGATAATCACTGGAGCACAAACTTTTTGTTACACAGAGCTGCTGAATGGACAGCATGAGAACACTGAGTAGACACAGGAAATTGTTCTTACCACTGTATATTGCATTAGGAAAATAATTTCTGGAATACATTTCTGCTGTCAACAGTTCAAAAAGTGATATTGCAAAGAGATCAGGAAATCTCCAAAGAGTAATTCCAAACCACAAAAGTTTGTCTCAGAGCAAGGTAATGCACTGTTTGATAATCTATTTAAGAAAAGGTTCAAGGTATATTTGCCTGTGAGCTACAAACATCCTTATGGAGAACTTTTAGCCGGAGATGGTCACTAAAGCTAACAAGAGACAATGTGATGAAAGTCAGTCTTTAGAAAATAAATTCAAAATAAAAATAAAGCACAGACTTTAGCAGTTCTACTGATTAACCATCTGAAAAACATAATGAGGTACATGACAGATGTTCCTTTACTTCAGGGCCTTATATCTGAGTAGCATTTCTTCTTTGAAATATACTGTAAGAAAAAACTGTGTACTTAAAACGTCAATTGCTAGGTAAGGTCTATGGTCTGTGTCACAAAAAAGACAGATTATGTGATCAAAATAATGTTCATTGCATGATTTAATATCACTCAATGTTTTGTTATTTGTATCTAAATCAGTAACCATTGAAATCCAATGGGGTATCCCTGCACAGGCTCAAAGCCTGCCAACTACATCAAATGTGTGAGCCGATCCTGGCAGGACGCAGGAACAACAACAAAGCACAGATTAAAGGCAAAGCACAAATTTCATCTCAATACCTCTTCCCTTACATTTTTTTAGATTTCCTAGGCCACTAGGAGATGCATCTTTGTCAGTGAAACTACTGAAAATTGTGATAAGAATTTGAAAAGTTCTTCCAAGTGATTTCTCTTTTTCAGAGATTTAAATGTATGCATGTGCAATTTTTCACTTTCTGTTTGTACTTTTATCAATAAATTTGATTTTTAGTGAGAGACATTGTACCTCTAATGGTTGTAGTAACTGCAGAAAAAAAATGGACAACCTAGAACATGTCAACAATGTTCTTATGCTAGATGTTGAGTCATCAGCCTAAAGATGTTGGGCAACCAACCACCATCCTTTCAGGACACAAAGAATTATTGAATCTTTATGAAGCATGAAGCAAGATAAAGAGGAAGAATCCAAGTTACTACCACAGGCAATCTTTGGAATCAAAGATCCCAGAGAGGACTAAATTAAGCTAGGGGAAGTCGGCATGCAGGAAGTAGTAGATTGTTCAGCAAGATATGAGACTTTAAGAGGTGGAGAGTCAGGGGAGAAAGCAAGCAGACAAGAGGAGGTGGAGCAGAAGTGCTTAGGAACTGGAAACACCTGCCTGCTGAAAATTGAGGTTCAAAAAATGTAAAGAAAATGGTTACCTTTCTTCTGCTCTGTAAAACAGGATATTGTGCATAAACAGGACTTTGTGCAGTAAAGAATACGGAGAGAAACAAGGTCCTTAAGATTGACTCATCAGATCAGAAACAATACCAGAGTCCTTCAGGAAAAGAATTTCTTAACAAAAAAGCCATATTTAAAGGAAGAAAAAGTTAAATGAAAATGTTGATGAGCTTCATTTCAGAATTTATGAGCATGTGATCACATACCACACAACAGAGAAAATGCATGTGGAAAGCTTACTGAAGAAGCTCCATCCAAAGGAAGTGATTTGTGCCTGCTACTACAGGAACAAGGGAGATGACTGCCTTCTTAAGACCATCCACTGGTGTTGAAAGTGATGGCGTCCATGACTACACCTCTCCCTCCACAATGAGTTCCATGCTCATGGTACTGTTTCTGTTCCAGTGCCTCCACAACAGCTCCTTTCCCTCTTGGCCAGCAAGATGATAATGCCCCTAGCAGAGAGCTATCATGGAAAGATGTAGACTTATCATTTCTGTGCTAGAACCATGTTCTTGGAGGCTTTGGTGATTAGAAGAGAAACTTTGCTTGGACTCTGTATTCAAGAGGGAAGCCAATGTGGACAGCAGATTTCCAAGACGATATGCTTTTGGCAATGTGTGCTGTTTCACAGATGGACTGTTACATTTTGTTCTATTTGGAACATATTTAGCATGCATGACTTCCTTTCTTAAGTAATGAATTCTGATAATCATGCCACAAATTTCTGTGGGTCACAGTGGTAGCTATGGCTGTGTTTCCTTCCTTTGACCAACCATTGAAAAAAGTGGGTATGTTTTCACCGTCATGATTATCTGAGAGTCGTTAGCATCACAGGGTCGAGCACAGCAAGGCTGAAGGTTAATTTGACACTTGTGAGAGCACACTTCTTGCAGAGAATGAAAGGATTGCCATGGAAAGTCTTCTTCCCCCTTCTACTAGGTGTGAGTGGTTTGGGAGCCCTACATTTTTATTTCATTCTGTTTGTATTTTGGTCCCAGCACAACCCCAGGAGTTCATCCTGCTCTTGAGATAGCAAAGTTCTTGCAGAGAGACTCAAGGCTGCGAGCTCATTCCAGAATCTCAGTCTGCTCAAACACTGAATCTCATTTGGTCATTTATAACTCTCAGGGCTCCAATTTAAAGTAATACAAAGATTGGATGTCTATTTTTTTATAGAAATAATTGCAGGCCAGGACTAAACATCCGAGCTCAGTAACACGGGTATCAGTTCCAAGATTACTTGGAAAAGAGCACTTTCCCCAAACTTCTCCCCCATTTCTTATTTGGACACTCAGAAATAATTTCCTCAGTAGTAGATTTTTTCTCAGTGAAATCACATATTTTCTCAAAACTCTTTTTTTTTTCAAGATAATTACATTTGATAAGAAAAGGGGAGAAATAACAATGCCACATTCCTAAAGTGCAGACTGAAGCCAAATTCAAACTGCTGCTGTGTGGGGTCAGTGGTTTTTTCAAGGACGACTGACCCTGCTGAGCTTGGACATAATCCAAGATCAACTCCCTAAACACCTGTTTAATTGCATATTTCAGTGTCTGAGGACTGGCTGTTGATCACTGAATTCATTTTCTATCTGCATCCCATATGCATTATGTTATTGGTTGGTTGCTAAACAGGGATTAAAGTGTTTTTTCACATAGATGGTCACCCTGGAAGTGGACCTTAAATAGTGTGAGGCATGAATCTGTAATGCTGCTCCTTCTGCCCGGTATGAAAATTGCTCAACATGTGTCACAGGTTCTAGATCTCCTGCCAGCTATCCAAGCCTTCCCTTAGCTAGTGCACTTTTAACATTACTCAAAGATGATAAACAACAGCTAAACTGTGAAAGGGCTTAGCTCTCTGAGCACAGTTCTAATTCTGCTTTCGTGATTGAGATTTAAAGGACAGCCATGCAGGTAAGTGCGTAGCAGTGGGCAGAAGAGGCAGCATCCTCTTCCCCTTCTGCTCTGAACAGACCCGTGTGTGGTTCATACACTCAGTGCTACCTTGCACAACCACAGGTCATTACCCCCACCAATTTCCAGGGTTCCCTATTGGTACAAGATCATACCCAGTTGTGTGGACTATTCCCAGCATCCCATGAGAAAGCCTTTGCACAAACACACAGTCTGCATGTTAATTCTGGGATCAGAAATGAAGCAAACTACTGGTTTCAATAAAGGGCTTTGCTTAAATGTGGTAAGTCCATGGATGGAGAATAACTGTACTCTCTGGATTCATGATTTCCTGATGCAGGTTCTGCACAAGTTATGAAATCCATGGTTAGTGCATGTGATTTGGGAATCTCCGTTATTTCCCTGCTTGCCCTTCCACTATCCCAAGTCACTGTGATACAGCAGAGCAAGGGTGACCTGAGTCCCCTGCAGGAGTGGGGTGGAGATGTGTAAGCATCCCACTGACAATACTGAACCTGCTGAATCAGCTGCTGCCCACATCAGTGGCTTCATATTCATCAACAGGAAATATATTTTTCAGCTGAATAATTGCAGTGTTACTTTTGTACTACCCATTTCTCAAAATCAACTGTTTCGTATGATCATATGCTACACAGATCTGCCGGTAGGGTGGTGAGAGGAGCCAGGGAGCACTTACTGAGAACACTCCCTGCTGCTGGGAGGTTATCTAAGTGGCACTTCATATTGCAATGGAAGAGAAAAAGATGTACAATCAGAGGCAGGAAGTGCACACTAAGAAGTTAAAATATCCTTCTAGAAAAAGATCCTTAGAGTCCTCCCATTGCTGAGGGATATAAAATAGTCTCATGCAAAAACCCTTAGAGAGGGCTTATAAAATTTCACAGAAGAGGAGCAGAACCATTAACACTGAAAAAGTGAATTTTCTATGGCTGAATTGTATGTTTTCTCTGCAATTCTATGGGATGGCTTAAAAAGACCCTGTAAGAAGAATTATATTAACAATATAGGAGTTTAAAGCACTATTTATAAAGCCTTTAAACATGTCTGTGAAATCCTCTTGGCTTCTCCTCCAACAAATTCTTTCAAAGACTTTTCTGTTCGGGTACAGAGCATGAGAGAACTAAAAGAAGAGAACTGCTATTCCCACTTTCACTCCCCAGGGAGCTTTGAGAAATCACTAGCACAAATAGTCCAGCCAGCTGGTTTAGCCAATTGGTGGTCAGTTTACATTTCCTCTAATAAGTGAACTTCTTGACCGTACATTTTAACTGAGTCATTAAGTGCTCCTTTTCCAAGTGTTTTGGCAGGCTAAAGAGGTCTGAGACTGTGAATAGACCACAATAACTAGCAAAGAGAACAGCCCTACTTTTAATACAGCAGAAGAGATTAAACCAAATGGATCAAAAAATTAAAGCTGCAATGAAAACAAGGGATGCAAATATCCACCTGCAGGCTATAGCAGAAACTTTTAGTGGAAAGGTTGCTTCTTCCATTAAAATGCTGCCACTTTTGAGGTGTGACATGACAAAAGCTTTAATCATTGCTCAAGTATTTTGTGAAAACAACTGTGGGAATGCAGTATTGGAGACCTGAAAATACAAGAGAAATGCAAAGTGTGCAGTATGTACATAACCCTAGAGAGAATTCAGTATGGATGCTCTATTCACTCTCACAGCATACCTTGAAATCTTTAATCTATAGGAAAAGAGGACCTATGCATGTAATCAAGGGATCTACATTATGGTGAACTGGAATAGTAATATGAGATGCACCACTAACTAATTTCTCACAAAGCTTCGGCGATCATCACCAGCATCTCATTTAGGAATGGACTGGGTTCAAAGCTGCTTGGCTTGAGGACACAAGGAGGCTCAAGCCTGGAGGTGGCGTGGCTGGAGGTTGCCTCATGGCCCTTACACCACGAGTCAAACATACATGCAATGGAGACTACAGTTCTTTGTCTTCCTCTGGGAACCTAAAACCTTATTCCCTGAACCTAGCTGATAGAACCAGGGAAAGATCCTGGCCACATCAATGGTGCTTGTAGAGCTTGTGTCTGGACAGCAGGGTAGCTTCATATCCGCTTTGTGATAGAGGTCTATGCGACTCAACACTCACATCGCTTGTGTGCCCCGGCACTGCCACAGGCTCTGCAGGCAGTGGGAGATAGAATTCCTCCTTGTGAAGGCAGAGCTTCAGATCTCTGCCCATGGCAGACGCCCTTGCCAGCTTCTCTAGGAGCTGTCGTGATTGACTACAAAGAGAGTGTTATGCTTGGCACTAAGGACATTGGGGAGCTTATCAAGGGAGAAATTTTTTTTTATATTTCATCTGAGTTTCAAATCTGTCCATGTGTCAGCGTGCTTTGTAACAATCTCAAAAGCACCACAAAGCCAAGGTAATTCTTGTATAAATGTTAGGGCCTTTTGGGCTCTTTTGTAAGAAAAAAATGGGTAGTGGACAAAAGCCAGTGGGGAAGAAAAATCCTTGAGAATTATCCTCTGCAAATCCTGGCTTCCAGGCTCAGACAGCTGTGTCCTCATTACTGTTAATAGCAAAGAGCTATGCATGTTGGGCAACATTCCTCTTTGAGTGTATACATAGCAAGCCATCTATTTATTTACTTCTGTGGTGGTGATCATTGGAAAATGCCTATAATCCCTGCTCAAATAACTGGCTTTAACTCAGATTTGGCATTCCCTATTCTATAATGATTGAGCCACATTTGCTAGCAATGTTCCCAAAATTGCCGCCAGCCAACTGGGTTGCAGACCTTCCTGGATAAATGAAAACTGTGTGGATATGGGAGGATTACATTGTTCCAATTAGTGTGTGATGTGGATGTCTACTGGCAATTGTCCTGCTCTCCTTACTCTCAATTCATAGCTCCCTCAAAAAAAAGGTGGTTTATCTCAAAGGGCTTTTTCCATTTCTCTCTCTGTTTTAGAACCTATTCAGTTACCTTTATTGCATAAATTCAGTCAGAAACTCTCAAGATTTGTAAAAATCCTGAGATAACAAGCCCTCAAAGCAGATGCACTGAGCCTTTAGAGGCAGAGAGCGGGGTTTCATTTAGCCCCAAGACTTGCCAGTTTTGAGTAGGACCATGACAGGTTCTGGATAGTTCTGAAATTCCCAGGCGGCCAAGATGTGAAGCTGAATCTGCATCAAAGAAAATTTCTAATAAAAGTTATCTACTACTCACAGGAGTCCTAATCCCCACCTGTCAATCAATAAATCAATCAAGATAAATTCCTGTACCGATCCTGCCGTAAAACAGATGTGTTGATCTGGATAGCCTTGACTGAATTTGCAATCTGTGAAACTCAAGACTGACTTCACATAAAATCTGAGAGCAAAATCCTCCACTTTTGATTATTGCTTCTACTTCACTATATCAGCTTCAATCCAAACATTGTACAGCATTTTAAAATCAATGCTAAACCCTTACATTCTATGTGACAAAGAGAATATAATTTCATTTTATGGGAGTCAGATAAATTAAAGGCTAGAAACAGTATCAGACACGGACTCCTGCACTTCAGGCACTACAGTCTCAAAACCATTGCACAAAGTATGTTGGATGTGACCTCTAGAAGTCATCTGGTCCAAGCCTCCACTCAAAGCAGTGGCAATTCAGTCAGGTCACTCAGGGCCTTCTCCAGGTGTTTGAATTTCTCCAAGAATAAAACCTGTAGCCATAAACATTATGAACCTCTATTCCAGTGTTTGACCACCTTAACAGAGACAACATTTCTCCTTGTATCTAATAATAATTTCCCATGTTGTAACTTTTGCCCATTCCTGTCCATGTGCACCTCTTAGATGAATCTGGTTTCATCTTCTCTACATGCTCACAGTGGACAGTTGAAGACAACAAGCAATACAATTCCCTCACCAGCTTCATCTTAAAGCAGAGTAAGTACACTTCTCTCAGCTTCTCCTTGTGTGTTAGGTGCTCCCACTCTTTAACCACCATGGTGGTCTTTTGCTGGATGCCCTTCATATGCCCACATCTTTCTTACACCAGGGAACGAGTATAACTGGGAGAACTGGCTGCCAGTGAAGGCAACAGGAATCCACTACACACTAAATTATCTTCTGGAGGTAGCTAAGAGAAAATACTTGGAATTCTTATATACACAACCTTACCATCAGTGTGAACCTCTGCGTAATTTACTACGAACCGTTGAGGTGGGAGAACCATTTCATGGGATGCTGTACAAACACAGCTAGACCCAGGACTGCCCTACTCACACATACAGATCTGCACATTTTTGTCCCTGAAACTTCAAGATAAGTTTATGTTCTTTGCACCAGAATTCAGAAATTGCTGACTAGTGCTAAGAGCTGAACACGTGGCCAGTCATAGTACCAACGTCCCAGGCAGTCCCACCAGCTCTCATAGAACCCATAAAAGCTTAGAAAGACACAAGTTTACATTGAGTGTTCCCAAACCAAATGGTTCTATTGCAAGTAGCCTGGCCTGAGAAAACATGTTCTGTTTAGGTAATTAAAAAAAATAAAAAAGTAAATAAACAAAAAAGGCAATGTTCCCAACCAGCAGGAATGTTTTAATGTCTGTGGTTATTCCTGGAGCAAACTCCTGCTCTTACTCTCCAGAAGACACATCCCAGTGAATTTTCCATTTTGTGGGCCTGCTCTAGTGAAAACCTAAATTACATTTTTTTCCTTTTATTATAGTACTTTTCTTTATTAGCCCCTTATTACAACAAGGTCCCTGGTCATACTCAGTCATGTAAGAGAACAGGCACACTTTATAGGCCCAATCTCCAGCAGAAACATGCCAAGCAAATCCTTAGCATGATTAGCATTTTACCATTTGTAGCCTTTCTAATTATTGCCAATCAAATACTGCAGATGGTACTTAGTTCAGCGCTTCATATCCCCCTCTATTCTCCAGTCTGCATAGGACACATCTATGCGGTATCTCTCTGGGATCAAATCTACACTCAGGTTTTCAAAATTGCCTGGGGAACATGGAGATAGTATTTTCACTTTTTAAATTTTAAATCACAGGCAGGCCAGGAAGTGCTATGTGTAACCCTGGGAAATTTTATTATTCTGTTACTCCTCTTTTCATCTATAATTAGTTAAACCTCTTAAAAATGTCAGTGAGCCAAATTGTTGTTACAAGCTGAAAAAAAAGAAAAAATCATTGATTTCATTGAGGATTCTGAACCAAAATGGAATGTAGTAGCTGAATAACATAATACACATTTTACAAACCCCCATATTCAAATAGTACCCATTAGTGGGAAGGAAAACCTCCTTCCTAGAGCTGGCATGCTGCAGTCTTCTGGGAAGACTGTCTGAAACCAGGTGATAGCTGTCAATAGACAGTTCTGGGCTATCCATCACAAAGTCCACCCTGGTTTTAATTTAAATTATTTCAATCTGCTTCTGAATTAAATCTCCAGGTGCAGTGCCTAGTGATTTGCTGGCAAGTGTTGTATATATTGCTGTAGTCTGCCTTTGAAACACATGAGGATGATCCAAGGCCGCTCCAGCCTATGCCTGGTTTGGGAATCCCCACAGGGTTTGAGGTAGCCAGACAATAGCTGGATGCTATAGCTTTGGGACCCCATCCCCTCTCCCTGGCTGTGTTCTTGCTCCAGGGGTAAGAAATGGCAGTTTGGCAAACTGACTCTGCCAGAAATCTCTCCTTCAGAAAGGGAAAGTCAGGCCACCCATTTAAGCTACCAGAGCTTTGCGTTGCTCCATCATAAGGGACAATAACTGTTATCTAATGGATGGAAGCTCTTACCCATGCTGTGAACTTTTCTCTGCAGTGTTAGATGAAGCAAATGGTGTGGGTGTGGGTGTGTGTGCCTCTGTGCACACTGGAAGCTGGAAATACATCAAAGGACTCAAAAGTGAAGCAACTTAAAGATAAGCAATAATACCTATCCCACCCCCAACTTGTGCAAGATTACTTCCTTGATAACATTCTTCCAGGCAGTTTTTAAATGCTTTTGCCAATACATTTTGTACTATTCCTCCACTATAACATACCTAGTGTGTTCTTGTATAACCTGACATAAAGGTTTCAAAAAGCACGCTGTCACTGCATTGCACTATATTAAGTCTAAAAGTAATTTTCCTTCATTTCTGCAAATTATACCTTATTCAGGAATAATCATACTTTTGTACCACCCATCATACACAATTTCTGCTTCTCTGACATTTACAGTTCCGATTGCTGTCACCTTATCCTAAGCTTTACTATATACTTAACTCTTTAAATCAGTCAGCCTTAATAATGACCCAAATTTATTGTTGCTCTATACTGAGATTTCCATAAACTTATCTGCTTTTATCTGGTAGTAAAGTACTTAAGCTTGATGTCAGGAGGTTGGATCCATTCTCAGCAGAACACTTCAAAGGACTATTCCCTCTCTGTTCCAGGATAAGTCTCATTAGCACTCCCAGAAACTACTGTCCCATGCTACACTGCTCACTGCCTTCTCCCGTTCCTCTTCCATCAGATGGCCACGAGTCAGGTTATCTTGTCATCTGTTCTAGGTTTCCAGTCCCTTATTTCCTGACCACAATTGTAGCTTTCCCAGACTTCTGCATATTACTATTTGTACAGTCTTCCCATTCAGCCATAAAGTGTCACCTATAGATATGCCGGGGCTGTACCACAAAACCAGTTAATGACTTTGATCCAACCAGCAATTTAGTGGTTCACCAGCTAATGCTTCATTTACTCAGGGGACTGACTGAAAAACAAGCATGTTACTTCACACACACACACACACACACACACAAAAAAAAAAAAGGAAAAGCTCAAAATATTAGAACAAAGCCAGCATTAACATTGCTTCTTTTTGTGGAAAAACAAAATGAAACAAAAAATCCAAATCAAACAACACAGTCTCAGACCAAGCAGTCAATCACAGACTCATTCAGACCCTCCGAGTTCATGAAGCATTCCTTTCCCCCTACTCCTGGGCTCTCTGTTTAGCTGAAGGACTTCTGTTTTCAGTATCTGAAAGCCTCATGGACACAGATTTATTCTTACTGTATCAGCACGTTATTGTTGTAGAGCTGAGGCATAGAAAAGCTAAGGAAATATTCCAGAAGGACTTAGGAGTTTGTATATACACACTTGCAGGGACTTAAATTGAGACACCATACACACCCTGACCTTTAGAAAGTGCTGAATGCCTCTGCCTGAAAACCTAGAGCCCTCAAGGGTTTCCAGCTGGTCAGTCAGATAGTATAGATAGATAGATAGATATAGATAGATATCAGATAGATATTCCTCAGGCAAGTACTTAATTCTGCAGACAACATTGAGCAAAGAGGTTTGAGGTCGCACTGCCAGCAAAGACTGCAGGCCAGATCAACAGGCACTTAGGTGCTTACGCTTCCACTGAGGATGAAGGTCAGTGAGAACAAGGGACCTAACCAAGCTTTGGGGATCTGGGCCTTCATTTCAGCTGGATTGTCACCTATACTACTGCCCTATCAGCTGGGCCATCCTTCTCACACTGTATTGTAGCCTTATACCACAGGGCACCTGCAACCATAAGTTGAAAAGAACTAAAAGCAGAGAGGGTTTTGCTGGTGTTAAAACTGAAGATGGACTTCAGTGCACCATGTAATCCTCAATGGGCAGCACGTCTCAGGCATGAGACAGAACAGTGAAACTACTCCCCTGAACTGGGCTGATGATGTGTAACTACCATTCAACTTCTGGTAGCTTTATTTGCTTTGAAAAAATCTGACATGTCATTGAAGTACTAAAATGGGAAGCCAGTCAATTGGCAGATGGAGGGGTCAGAGCATGTTAAACTCCACACAAGTTGGAATATAAGAAGCAGCTCTTCTACATCTGCATGGCAGCTCTGTCATGGGTTTGGTATCCCATGGACAAGACCAGGAGTAATGCCAGCATTGCCATTACCTCTGCCTATAGAGTCTGGCAAAACATACGGTCCATCTGGCTGATTTACATTGGTAAAGGAGCCAAATCATATTTTCTATATATGTTGGCTTAACCTCTTGATTGTGATATACACCCATGGCCAATTTCAGTCTGGAACCAACAGAAAAGAAACAAAGCTGACCCAAAAAATATAAGGGAAAGGCCAAGAAAAACGGTGACTTTTAAGTCATTGAGAAGACTGCCACCTCTATGTACTGTAGGTGCTGCAAACACAAGCAAAGATTAACAGAGGCCTCAGCAGAGTTCTGGTGCTGTTAAGGGCACTGAAAATAAGTAAGTCTTCCAGGAAAGAGGAGACACTCTATCACATACTGAAGTCTGCATGTTATGCCACAGGGAGATAAAGAAGGCATCACTCATGCAACCGAAGTCCCTGAGTGTCCCAGCAGAAAGCTAGGCATGGGTTGTCATCCACAGCCAAAACAGACATTCCTAGGAAAACAGGAGAAGAAACCACAGAGCCAATGGACTGGGGAAGGGTACTTGTGAAGTCAGTCAATCTTCCAGCACCATTACTGACTTAATTTTCTTTTATGCCCTGTAATTGTCTTGTTGGTGGGACTGTCTTTCGTGACAGCTATCCCACAAAGGAAAGCTCATGAAATCTGCTCCAGAGCAGACAGAGCTAATCAGTACATAGCAGCTTTAACTGATCTGGCACTGCTGAAATCCCTGGAAATAAGACATAATAAAGGCAAGGCAGCCACAAAGCCCTGCATATCAACCCGCTGTTAGCAGTGAGTCTAAGGAATCACTCAGAGATTAACACCAGGAGTGAGAGCCCTGCCCTGGCCAGCACATGCCTGAAGATATGGCAGGCTGGGCACCATTGCTGCTTCTCTGAAGTGAGTCAGATATCACCTCCTGCCAACTAGATCTTGGTGACAACTGAATCCTATGTACTATCTGGCTCGGAGCCCAGTGACCACTAACTCCAAATTCAGACACCAAGATTAATCGAGGTCATTAAACTAACCAAAACCCAGTCTATCAGTTAAACCTCTTTCCCTTGCATACCCTTTCCCTCTGCAGTTTCCAAAGTGCAACAGAGATTCCTGGGTTCTTGCCACCTTGTACACCAAAGTATCAGACTACTCCAAGGAAGAGGGAAAACGGAAACACATCATGAGCTAGACAGTTCACAGTCCACAGAGATTTCAACCTTCCCATGATGGGGCTGATGCCTGCACATCTAACAAGACATGGACATTATCCCTTCTGTGCTTATGTGTCTTCTCTGCATACAAACAAGCTATACTTTGTAATGTGACACATTCTCATTCAGCTGTCACTGTGCTTCCCTCCTGGCTCCCAGCGTCAGCACAGAAGAAACCAGAAAACTTTTAATTACCCCTAGTAAGCAAGTGATGACAGCTCCATGGACATAGTTTAATTAGAGCTAAAGTTGAAAGCAAATTCAAACACTCCTGGCTGCCAGTTTTTAATCATAAGGTGATCTTCTGACTCAATGTCTATTCTTCTCACTCAATGCTTCAGAAATCCTTATTATGGTATCACAAGTTTGGCAGGAAGAAAACATTGTACTAAACTCCCTGACCATAAGACACGGTTAGTGGCTTAGGCTCAAGACAGATGAATCTACACCTGATAAATTCACTGCAAGAACTTCTGCTCCAAGATCCTAAAATCATCACCAAAGTCAATGGGGACCATAATCACAGGCCTGAGAGGAGCTTTTGGTCTCCTGTTGACCTATCCAGCTAACTACCCAGCATGGCTGTAGTTCAGTCAAATTGAGTTGCGGCTACACTGTAGTTGTGTTTATTTTAGTTTCCCTTCTCCCATCAGTTGTGCATTAATACAGTCAGTCGGTGATGCTTGAAAGGCACTGACATGCAGAATGATGGACTTGCACTTACAGTTACACTTTGCCATGCCCAGGAGCCCGCTATTTTTCATTGAGGTACACAGAGATGCCAGTTTTATTAATAACCTGCCAGCCTTCTTGGCTTGCATATTATATTTCTTGGTTCAATTTTACTCATTTCTTTGTGAGTAGTAGAAGCTTCACAAATAAACTGGCGCTTTAACCACCAGACCGTGCTCCTCCCACACTGCACTTAGCAAGGAATGAGGAGCAATAATCCAAGCCACAGAAGGCTCGGTTTTCCCCACTACAGAGAGATACATGCAGCAACCTTTTCTATTAAGCTAACCCCTCCACCACAGATGGATCCACTTCAGTGAAAAGCAGTGTTTCTACCCTTGTTCTCTTTGGTTAATCCTGCTGGGGGAGGATACATTTATTGGTGGTCAATTTTCTGTAGGAATGATCCTGCTGGTGGACCCTACTGTACGCACTAGCTGAAGCTCACCTTCCCTCAGCCCCAGCCCATCCTCCATGCTGGTGCAATGATTTCCTAAGGGAGGAAGGCAGTCTGAGTGTTTTCAGATGTATCTTTTTGCCCAGGAATATTTTATGGTCAACTCGTGATTACCTTTATGAAGATGGGCCTGTGAATAGATCAGGCCATCAGATCAGAAGCACTAAGGCTGGACCCAGGAGAATTATAGTTGTATTTGCCTGGAGCTGTAGAATGTGAGTTTATCCAATGGGACAGGGCCATGTTAAGCATCTCTGTACTCTACAATGTTAATAATCCTTCTTCCATTAGTCCCCTGGCATATGGTCTTCTCTCTTAATGTACATAGTTTGTACATTTGTATTTTCCATGTTTTTTACCCAGCTTGTCTAGTCTCATCATATTAGATAATCAAGGGTCAATCATTTTGAATTCTACTAAAACATTAAATGAGCACAGCATAAGTAGATGGAGACTGAAAAACAACAGGATCAAATATCTACCAAAAGCTTTTGTAGCACAGGAATTCCTGAAGAAAATGGGAGATACTGATAAAGTTCTGGGATTTCTGCTCTGATCTATGCAGAAACACAGACAGAAGTGCCCAGTGATTTCCAACTAGCTTAGTGCAATAGGTGAGTAAATAAGTTCCACCTGTCTCTAAGCTTCACTGTAGTAGGATCATTAAACTCGCCCTTTTTTCTCCTGTTTATTTGTTTTCACATGGCACTTGTCAGGGCATTGTTGTCTACTTGTGAAATTATCCTCGGTATAATCCTGAAAATGAAGCATTATTTCAATTTGCACAGAATGACTTGAAGTCCCAAAATACCAAGCACGTTTGTATATGGCAAAGTCAGGAACTGAATGCAAAATCCTCCAACCCAAGCCTTAGCCACCAACTCTAGCTTCTTCTTGAGGTGCTTCAGGGACAACTGTTCTGTTGCATGGCAGCACGAGGTCAGAATTTATATTTGTCCACACAATTCCCAACAGGAAAGCCATTTTAGGAATAAAGGATAAACATCACAGCCCTTAATTTAGCCAGAAGTTGTTATCAACTACATATCTTTTCAGGAGACTGCTCTCAACCTCTTGCAGATCCTATTTTCATGCAATCTTTTGCTTTGGTTTTAGTTAATTTGGACATGATGGCAGTGCAGCCTTAACAGCGGCCTGAATGCATAGTGTTCAGGAACTGTCCTTCTGAAATAGCGAAAGAGATTGTCTCACTGACCAAGAGGAAAAGAGAAAGCCACAGAGCTGGAAAAAAAATAAAAAAAGGCACTTAAAAAGGCAATGGCAGGAGTGGATTGTGTTGCTTTTTTCTTTACACAGCCCCTTCCAGGGCATAACCTCCTTGTTGTATCCCCCTCCTTTGCTTTGTCCTGTTTCTATATGACCAAGGAGTTTGCTGTAGAAAAGTCAGTGTTGGGAGGTAGCCTGGCTTAGTGTCTAAGCCATTGGATGAGGAATCCTGGGCTCTATCCCCAGCACAGCCTTCAAGACCTGGGCACCTCCTCTAAGTTCCTTGTATCTTAATTTCCCTCTCCTCTCCCCAGACATGCACATCTGGGTCCTTTATTTAGCTAGAAAACTCATCTAGGCATAGGCTGTTCTTGACGAGGTTGCACACATGGCAGGTCTGTATGATTGCAGGCTCGGATGTGGGCTTTAGATATGCTTGTAATATAAATGATAATGATCTAAAATCCATCTGTGCAAAGATAGTGTTTTGGGAGGGGGTTTCACTCCACACACGTAGGACTGGGGACCTATAAGAAGGGAATGTAGGAGGACCTGGCAATCTTTGAGAAATGAGGAAAGGTGAAACAATGACTGTTCCACAGACGAGACCTTGAAGAACGATCCTCTGTCATGCTTGGAAATAACATCTTTCTATTTCCCTCTGGTTTCATGCTTTGTTTTAAAACAAAGATGATACTTTTTTTTTTCTTTTAATTTTTATTGCATTGGGTTTGCATTGCAAGGTTTCTGTAGCAAGAGGCTACAGGGTGGCTTCTGTGAGAAGCTACCAGAACCTTCCCCTGGGCCTGACAGAGTGACAGAGCCAATGCCAGCCATCTCCAAGATGGACCTACCGCTGGCCAAGGCTACCATCAGAGGTGGTAGTGCCTCTGGGATGATATAGCTAAGAAGTGGGAAAAAAACCCATGCAACTACAATTGAAGAGAGGAGTGAGAATATGTGAGAACTAAGTCAATGAAGAAGGATGGGGAGAAGATGTTCCAGGTGCTGGAGCAGATTCCCCAGCAGTCCATGGTGAAAACCATGGTGAGGCATGCTGTGGCCCTGCAGCCCATGTGAAGGACTCCATTAGAGAACTTCATGGAGGACTGTCTCCTGTGGGAGGGACTCTGCACTGGAGCAGAGGAGGAGTATGAGGAGTCCTCCCTCTGTGGAGGAAGGAGAGGCAAAGTCTGATGAAGTGACCACAACCTCCAGTCCTCATCCCCCTGGACATTGGGAGTGAAGTTATGCCAGGGAAGAAGGGAGAGGTAGGGGAAGGTGGTTTAAGATTTGGGGTTTTTTTTTCTCATTATTCTACTCTGATTGGGTTCCTAATATATTAAACTAATTTCCCCAAGGTGAGCCTATTTTTCCCATGATGGCAATTGCTGAGGATCCCCCTGTCCTCATCTCAACCCAGGAGCCTTTTGTCCCATTTTCTCTCCCCTGCCCAGCCAAGGAGAGGAGTGACAGAGTGGCTTTGGTGGGCACCTGGCACGCAGACAGGGTCAACTCAACACATTTATTAACTCCTCTGGCCCCCTCCCTCCTTTCTGTCTCTAGGACATACTCATCTTGCCTTACACTTACACCTTTTCTAACATCTACTTCTCTGTCTCTGCCATCTGCTTTCTCTGATTTCCCTGTTCAACTCTCTCGGATGCCTCTCCACCCCCACCATCTCCTCACATTGTGCATGTGAAATAATGGGAGAGAAAGCAAAAATAAGAGCCCACCCGTTACAGTTCTTTCCACAATGCCCAGAAGGATCTATGCTTGAAGCATGTTTTAAAGATCATTGTAAATCAGGAAACAGCAAGGTGGAGTGAAGGGAAATTGGAAAGAGCTCTCAGCTCATGAATGTATAATGCAAGAACACGGGCCCTTGCTCCAGTTTAATCCTGCCAACAGTTACTAGACCAAGTTCCTTGAACAAAAAGTCATTATTTTGACTAACCATTCTGTATTTATAGAGAAGCAGTGCTAGAAGACAAACAGTTCAAGCAGTGCTCTTGCGCTAGATGTTCTTTGCTTTTTCCTGTATGTGGTCTTTTATTCCAGTGTTAATTGTGGTTATAAATTATTCCCAACCTGCTTTGAAACAAGTTTACACAGACTTCGTGCTGTTAAAAATACAGTACATTTATACATACAAGATATAAAGTATTTAGCAACTCCAGGGGTAAAAACACCATGTATCATGAATCACACCCACAGAAGATTTAAACGGTAATTATCAGGAAAATATTTCTTTCCCTGCTGCCACAAATGGCTACAGCTACTTCTGCACAATGCAGAAGATAATGGAGTGGGAAAAGTGGTCACCAGTGGGTGCGTCTGAGAGGGATGCATGCCAGGAAAGGGAGGTTTTTTCCCACAGCAGACAAGGTCTGCAGGTGAAAGAGCCTTGTTAAGGTTGATTAGTAAACAGGATGGGGAAGGAGTATGGGCACCTAACCCCCGTCTATGACCCTCTAGGTCAGACAGGACGAGGCCAAAAAAGCTTGAAAGGGAGAAGAATGGCTTGTATTTCTTTTTTGTTGTTGTTGTGTTGGAATATACCAGCCTCCAGGAGATGGACTGTTATTTGAACCACCCGAGGTGCACATTCCTCTGAGAGCCAGGGAACATGGAGCCTTGGCAAGCAGGCCAGATGCCAGCCCAGGACAGGGCGACCCTCTCGCAGCCTTCCTATGTTTCTGTCCATTCCAGCAAAGAGGGGATAGAAAACAAACACACACACACGAAAAAAAACCAACCAACCAACCAAACAAACAAAAAACACCAAAAAAACACCCCACCCCAAACTTGTTAACTCTCCTACAGCTTTCAGGTCAAATTTTTATCCTGTTTCACTTTGGAAGTCTCTTGAACAAGCACAGCGCTTCAAAGCTGAGGCTGCAAATCTCCCAGGGAAGGTTCCTGTGTTTAATAAGCCGTTTTGACTGGAATTCAAAAAGAAAGTAAAGATTTCTGTTGGCCTAGCTATAGAAAATGTGGCCCAGACCTGTAATCCCATATCTGAGCAGACAAAAATGTGCACTCTGTTAAAAATTGGAGGTTTCTCAGAAACATTGGCATTAGAATAGCTTTGGTTCCCCCGAAGTCAATAGCAAAAAGCCTCATTATCTCTAATGGAAATACCTGTGACTAATTTTATTTGGAAAGAAGGTGCTGGAAGGCGGTGCCAGAACGCTAACATAACAAACCTGTAAGTTATATAGTGGCTCAGCTACTGGGCAAAATAGATTCCAGTTTACTCTTTTCAACCATTCCACCACAAAATTAACCCTTGAGGGGCTTCATATCCTAAAAGCATGCTGAATGCTGACAAGCCACAGAACAACTGAAATACTGTTAGCATGATGCAATAGTTATAATTGGCCTATAATGAGACAGAGCCATGACATGGGATTCAGGCTTCCTTGAATGACCTGAGTGAAATTTTGGCGGTTTTCAAAGACCCTGTCAAGTCTCCCTGGTGATTCATCTCCAAGGCCTTCAAGCACGAAGTTGCACATCACCCCTGTTAACTGCACAAGATGGCCTGGAAGCAGAGAGTCAGCCCTTCCTACCACCACTGCAGTGAGACATGTACTCCTACCACCTCCTTTAGTGTCCACATTTTCCCTGCTAACGGCACACAGATACAAAAATAAATACTGCATCAATACAATGAACATCTACAGAGGATTTCACTAAATGAAAATTGAAATCTAACTCCAGCAGAGACCCCTTCACTCTGACAGATCTCATTTTCTTTAAGTTCTGTTTTTCTTTCTCTAAGACAAATATGATCCATCATCTGCCCAAATTCAAACCTCATGTAGACTTTCAAAAACTGCTTCCAGCTAGCTGTGATATCAAATGACAGTCAGTTCTTTCCCATCTATTCTTGTTAATGTCTCTATTCACCAAACTTTTCCTTATGATTAAATACCTGTATTTGAAAGTTAAAGTGATGGAAGTGAACAGCCCTCACTGAAGAAAGCATTAGTCCTCACGTGTCTGCCAGCGCGGATTGGAACATACATGCCCTTTGCAGATTGGAAGAGCCACTGTAGCAGTTTCCAAACTCCACCTGTTTTGATCAATATGGTTTGTGTGCAGCAGGACACAGAGAGTAAATTACAGAGTTTTCATTTCCCCTTTGATTTCAGAACTGCTTTTCCAACTGCCTCATTTCCTGATTCATCTGCATCAAAGTTAGCGAAATGAAAACACTCCTGTAAGCTTACAAATCAGTAGACAAGATAACTGAGGTTGATCGATTTGCTAAGTTCAGAAGGACTAGTAGCAATTTTCAAAGGACTGGGTAGTACACATGCTTATTTTTACAGCAAATTCATCAGTTATCCCAGGATTTCAAAGCTCCTCTTTAAAAAAACAGGGTATTTTTTTCATTTTCCAGTAAATATTACTACAAGCACTGGTTAGAAAAGACATTTTTCCCACCTTCAAACATAATGATGCGAATGATTCAAGCACAGAAAAATGCTCCCCAAACTAGCTGAATTTAAATCTGCACTCCCACAGCTCCTGTGAAGCTCTGCAGTCTCTTCACTAAGGAAGCAAACAAAATACATCATCTGAAATTAAGTCCTGCCAGAAACTTCGGACAATAGGGCAGAATCAGCCCGAAAGAAAAGTTAGCTTTAGCTCTGTGTTCTTCTGTAGCAGCATTCAGAAAAGAAGTGTTGTGAGTTAAATGCAGTTCCTTACTCTACAGATGGCCAAAACTATTGAAAGCTCCTATCTTCTATCATTTGGGCTTTTTTTCCTTGTCAAAAGCCAGTCCTAGATCAGAAAAGATTTTGATAAAAACCTTCAGACAATTAGCTACTTATAATAACAGATAAAAATCTCATTTTACCATTAGCACAGCTGAGGCACAGAAATAATAGTGGCTACAGATTCACTTAGTGGTGGACCTGTAGGCTACGTCTCCAGCATTTACCCTTGACCAGCTGGCAATGATCGGTATGATCCTGATCTCTTGATTCCAAGTTTGGCATTGAAAGAAATATTCTGGCCAGTGGAAATTTAATTCAGTTCAGAAATTTTCTCTCCATTCCTTCATAAAATGATATTATCAAAAGCAAGCAAACCAAAGGGATATAATCTAAATTTTCCTTAAATTTGAGTAGAATCCTAGAATAGAACCATAGAATCATATAGGTTGGAAGAGACCCTTGGGATCATCAAGTCCAACCATCAGCCCTACTCTACAAGTTCTCCCCTACACCAGATCCCTCAACACCACATCCAATCTACTCTTAAACACAGTCAGGGATGGGGACTCCACCATCTCCCTGGGCAGCTGATTCCACTGACTGACCACTCTTTCTGTGAAAAACTTTTTCCTAATGTCCAGCCTAACCCTACCCTGCTGCAGCTTGCAGCCATTCCCTCTTGTTCTATTGCTAATTGCCCGTGAGAAGAGAACAGCACCAACCTCTCTACAATGCCCTTTCAAGCAGTTGTAGAGAGTGATGAGGTCTCCCCTCAGCCTCCTCTTCCTCAAACTAAACAACCCCAATTCCCTCAATCGATCCTCATAAGCCTTATTCTCCAGGCCTCTCACCAGCTTTGTTGCCCTCCTCTGTACTCGTTCCAGCACCTCGATATCTCTCTTGTGTTGAGGTGCCCAGAACTGGACATAATACTCAAGGTGTGGCCTCCCCAGTGCTGAGTACAGGGGGACAATCACCTCCCTACTTCTGCTGGTCACTGCTGGTCGAAGTAACACAGGAACAGTTTATATCCAAGTTAAACACAGTATAAAATGAAGTGGAATGAGAATCTAGCATAAGATGCAAAAGTAGAAAAACTACCAACACAAGAAATTTTTCACAGGGTTATTTGGTTTTTTGCACTGGAGATTGGGGAATTGCAAGGCATCAACATTGGGGCAGCAGTTCTTTCCCCATGAGTTTGTGCAGTGCCTTGGACAAGGGAGTTCCCTTCTCAGCTGAAGTCTATAGTTACTAAAGCACTGGTAGTGCTAGCAGTTGTTCACCACCCTCTAGATAAGCGATGTTTGTGCTCCAAAGGGCTCACAGTCTAAGTGAAGAAGGCAAAGCAGGTGAGGAAACAACTCTTATTTATACCATTTAAAGGAGGAAGACCGAGGTCTGGAAATCTGAACAAGGTCACATACTGCCAAGAACTGAATCACATGTTTCTCAGTCCCCATCTGATGCTTCAAATGGAGGGCCATCTATCTTCTCTCTCAAGGACAGAATCATAAATATAAAAGGCATGCCTTTGATGCACAGACAAATCACATGCCATCAGATGGTTGTTTATCTCATAAAAGCATTACTTCTCTCATAAAAGTGAGTTTCCTGTTCAAATAATAGGACTAAATTATACCTTAGCTTGCACTGAATAACGACTATGTGAAATGTAGAGCTCACATCCTTTAAAAAACAGTAGACAAACTTCAAAAGACTGGGCTTGAGTGATATAGTAACTAAAGGAAAATTGAAGAACAATTTTCTCCAGTGTGGGACAAGCTTTAATATAAGTAAAAATATAGAATAAAATTTCTACTACTCACCAGCACACTGATTGTTTTCATCCAACTGGAAACCAAATCGACAGATCAGAGGTCTTGTAACAGTAGGGTAGTTAGGAACAGGGCCTGGTGCTGGGGGCGGTGGATAAATATTTGAATAAGGATTCAGATACGGTGAGCGATACACTGGGTTTGTTCGGGGTACGCATAAATAGCCACCATTCTGGTTGACACACACCATATCTCCTCTGCAGGCCTCAGGAATAGTCCGACATTCATCAATATCTGGAAGGAAATCGCAAAGTTAAATGAGTGACTGCTTCTTAATGGGACCCATCAGAAAAATAGTTAACATGTTTTTCTCAAGACTTTGCTAAAAAATTTGATACTCTCTGAACAGTAAAGCTAACCCTTCCTTGTGGAGCCTCACTTTGAAGTTAGATCATAGTAAAACAGGAAACATCCCATATATTCAACATATCCTGTGTTCTACTTGTTTTACTTGACTATTAGAGGGGAAAGGGAGAGGGGAAAGCCTGTTTTGTTATTCTATAAATGTTCGGTTTAAACACTGATTTACACATGGCTACAGCATACTACCGCCTGTTCCTGCTAGAGGGTCTGTCCAAACCACAACATGCAGATCAGGATTTCAAACACTGCTGGTTTGGTTTGCCCAGCTGTGAAACTTGGATCCTGATTTGGAACTCCTGAGCTCTCTCCCACAGAAAAAATTAGGGATGTTCAGATCTGGGGCCGCAGTTCAGGCCTCTTTCTTGATCTGACTGAGATTGTTGCTGAATTAAATTTAGAAAGATACAAATGGTTTGGGCAAACTGAGCATTCAAGCAGTAGGTTGCTATGACAGGGCAAGCACTCTCTTGCTGGTTTTTCCCCTACTGTTTGAGTGACTTGAATGCACGTAGAAGATGCTTCCCTGGAGACTGAATGTCACGTATAAAAAGATGCTAGAGGGCAAAGGGCCTGTTTCCCTAGATTGCCTCAACAGCTCACTTGGAGTTTCAACTCTGAGCAGTGTAAGACTTCATCTGAGCCTCCAGGTGGAGGCTGCCAACAAAGACAGTAAATAGTCTGGAAGGGAAAGAGGATAAACAACCCTTGTCATTTGGCAACTAGACTGAGATCCCAAACTCATCTCAGTGCATCACAGCTATTTGAGAAGCACTGACGGCCAATTAGTGTCTCAACAATGTCAAAGATCAGTATATACTTGTGCTATGTAAACACAAACACATATTTATATATACATATATATATTTGAATATATACATATATGAAACCACTCATATTTATCACAAAGTAAGAACTTTTCAACTAAAACATGCTAACAGCAGCACAATGTTAACTCAATAAAGTCAGGATTTCTGAACCCCAATTTAAATGTATTGATTTAATTGAAGTCCTACCTAAGCATTGCCCAGAGGCACGGTCCAGGTCAAACCCATTAGTGCATTGTTGCTAAAATGAGAAAACAAAGGACACTCAGTGACTGTGAAATGAGAGGGTTGCAGAGTCAAATGCTCATCTGGATTATTACGCTTAGTACAGTTGTTCAGCACTATACAATACGCCAAAATAAAGTCCCTTCCCCAAAGGGCAGTCAGAAAGGGATGAACCCAAGACCTCACACATATGCCAGCACCTTAACTAGAAAGGTAGTTCCCTCAGTTGGTGACAGTGTCAGGCTGTTCATCTCCCCTGGGACAACCAACACATAATGTGCGATGGGCTCCATACCAGCTGTTAACACAGATGTATGTTCTTCTCTTTGGGGGGGTTGTTTTTGGCAGAGCAGGGTGGCTCAGTTAAAAAGGTACTGGCTAACTTCTCTAAAATGCCACAGACAAGCAAGGCAGTACATAAGTCTCAACTTGTTGACCGTCTGACTGAATTGAAGCCATAGTTAAAACATAACAAGCTTAATAAAAGTAAGGCTTTTACTTTACACCAAGTATTTTGATTTTTAGCTGATAAATCTTTACATGACACCTGCTCTAGGCTTGCAAGGTTTCTTGTTCCTTCTTATCCTATAGTGCTGGTCTTTACCACGGCTGCAGCTTGGAGTCTTCAGCACTTCATCTGTGATCATCAGCAGTTCTAAAACAGTGCCAGTCCTGGCAATGATTACAGCAAAGCCTATTAAAAGGATTCCCTGCTCTCCCTAGCTTTTTACTGAGCCTCCAAGCATTCAGCAGTGGGCCAAGCAGTTTCCACAGGCACAGTTAATAGGTTATACTAAGGAATGTAAGGAAGTGATATCCAGAAAACAGGAATGAACCACTGAAGTAACCAGAGGGCAGAGGGATGGAGTGTGCTCGAGATTTCTCCTTTTTTGCTGTTGTTTAAACAATAAAGACACTTATTTTTGGACTTTTGGACTTTGTGGAAGAAATCAGTGGAAGAGAGAAGCACTTGGTTCGTGTTTGGAAAGTAGTAAGTTGTAGGTGGGTGACAAGGGGAGAGATGGGTATGTCAAGGGAAGCTGGCCATGGCTGGAACTAGGGAGGGGACCCAAAGTGAAAGTCATGGCACTCCTTGGGCTGCACCTGCCACTTGCACACTTGAATACACAAAACCACTACTAGAAGAGTCAACTCTGAAGGAATTCTGCCTTCATTTATTTTGGCATTCTAAGGTGTTTTGGTATCACGTTGTGGAAAGCCAAGATATTCTGATGAGAGAATGTATAATCAGCCTCATGTTTTAATGAATGCACATACTCTGCCTTTTGTTCTCTTTTCTGTGCTGTGGTGTATGCACTATGCCTAGGATAGCAGGAAAAGTTACGAGAGCTTTAAACAAAGTTATTTTGTTTTGGATAGTAAATGATGATTCAGAAACACTGAAACTACTGTAGAACTGGTTTCAACAACTTTCTGGAACTTTAATCTAGAAAAGATTCCAATATTGCTGAAGTGACCAGTTTCAATATCTTCAGAAAGAATTTGTAGCTGGCATCTTGGTTTCAAGTTGCTTTTTGCTTAGACCTCAAAACCAATTTATGGTACAAGATGTTTTTATAAAAATAGCAATGGCAACGTTAGTTTTTAAATTATAAAAACAAATCCCTAAAGATATCTCAAAAATTCTCCAGGGGCATGAAAAGCATTTCCCATAGAGATCTAATGCTCACAAAAATATCAATAAACATGCCATGTGCAGGAAATTTTCAATGTAGTAGAAAAAACCCAACTACATTTCAGAGTCCTTTGGCAAAGTTATTTAGAAACACAACTCTGGATGCTGAGTATATCTGGATTATCAACTAGGGATTCAAACTTAACATGCCTTTGGGAACTGTTTTTCCTAATTTAAAGTCCAAGTTGAGCCCAAGAACACAAAGAACTTGTGCTATTTCAAGAACTGGACCGCTTTACTTCCACCTACCCTCAAAAGCCCTGCCTCTTGAACAAAAATGGTTTGGGGCATAAATTAAAATGTAAACTAAGATACAGTCATTCAGGATCACAATCCAAAATTAAACAGTCTTAAGACAAGATCCTGCTATACACAGAAAATGAATTTACATGAATAAAATTTTCAAATGGGGATGTTCCTCACTACAGAACTGAGCTGTCCCTGCTCTCGTGGGATGGCTTTTCTTATTTCCTTTTCCAGAATTGTTCAGTTCAGAGGCAGAATTGGATTTTCAGCGGGGCCCAGGTTTCTATAGGGATATTTTGCTGAGCTGGCAAGGATGAGTCAATAAGCTCAGTCCACGTTCAACTCCAGAATCCTGCTGGCTCCAAGTTCTCCCCTCTAAACCCTTAGACCACACAGCTTCCTTTCCATGTAAACCCCAGACCACAGAGCTTCCTCTTCACCTGCTTGCCAGTTACATCTCATGCCATACAGCGCTTCAGCACAAAACAGCACATAGATCTCTGCGTGCACCTCTCACCTGTGCTTTTCCAGGGCTTGAAAGGCAGACGGCCAGTGTGAAAGCAGTCAGTATCCTGTAACATGCACAGAAAATAGGCTGAAAACCTTCTGATATCCAGGATCATTATATAGAAATAAATACACATGGACAAATTAATTTTTAATGATGCTACAGTGTATTCCACAGAGATTTGCTAGCATGAATTTTGCCCCTGGAGAGGGAGGAAGAGAACTTTGGGCCAGATTCAGATCTCTGAGTTGCTAATTTTACTATGGGTGGTTTTTTTTGCAACTGGGATCAGAATAAGACCAAACACTTCAATTAACTAATGTATACCACATACAGCAGCTGTTTAATGAACAAGCCTGTAATATTCAATAAGGTACTTTTGTCACTCTCTGACACCTTTCTTTTGAGAATACAAAATTTTTCGTGCACATTCTACAGATGGGTAGACCAGAGCAGAGGCCCTGCCTAAGCTCCCAGTGCAGCGTGTTGGCAGGGCTGCAGACGTGTCGCGCAGGAGGTCCTGAATCCAAGCCAGTCGCTCTAACCGCTAAACCGCATTTCATCCCCAGGAGACTATATTTGAGATGAATCCATTTTCTTAGGGCCAGATTCTGTCCCTTTACTCAGTCTTGAGTAACAAGTTGCTCTGCTAGCAGACACACTGTGCCAGGTCATCAGCTACTAGAAGCTGCTGTCTTCAGTGGAGCATTCCCCAGTTCTAGCATCTTAATGGGACCTACTGGGTCTCTTCACTGCAGCTGGAAGAAGAGGATACCTCACTAACAGAGCTCTATAGCTGTATGTGGGACTCCTTACCTGGAGCATCAAAATTCTGGTCAACTAAGCTCCCACCTCCAAGTATTTATTAACAGGCAGAAAACCAGGAAAGGACAGTGAGAATGTTTTTTTTTCTATGTACTCTGGATTTCAGTGCTTTGCTGCTGCCTTATATAAAATTTCTTCTCAATGCAATTAGACCCACATCTTGCTTATCTTGGATTCTAGTTCTGAATGGCAATTGTACACAATACATTCCCATAAAACCAGTACAGGAAGCAAGGGATATTTTAGGTAGCCTTAGTTCTGCTACCCAAGTAAGCTGCCAACTTTCTCTCTTTGAGCTGTCTCTGATTTCCAGTGCAAACTGAGCTGCCGAACAAGACCTAGAAATGCATCAGGCAAAACCACACAGAAACAGTGACCAACACATTTGAATAAATTTGTTTTAAATGAGGAGACAGGCACAAGCTCTGAAAAGTGAACATAAATCCTAACACGGTTGCTCAGTGCTGCGGAGACAGACCGTGCTTGCTGGCAGCTTGTGAGCGACAAGGAAAGGCAAATTCTGCACAGACTTTTCCTAAGAGTTGGATGCAAACCACTCAAAGTGCAACTTTACCCATTTAGGCTTGCCCTTCATTTGTTGATTCCTCAAATCTTTTTGAGGAGATTTTAAAGCATGCACTGGTACAAAGGCTGCAGGTTCACTTTGCACATAGCAAGAGCAGCACTAGGAGGGAACACAGCAGGTTACAGCTGCACGTTCACTCACACAGCAACTGGGCTACGCTCTACTTTACTGCAGAGAAGTAAACGCTAACAAAATCCCCTATAAAACTGGTCAGACAAAACTCATACGTTTCTAGACAGTCTCTAGTTTCCGTTGTTACATGATGATATATGTGTTCCTCCTGGTGGGGGGGTGACCTTACTGCCTCAGACGTGTTCTGCCCGCAACCACCATCTCGATTTGCTTGTAACGTTGGATCTCAAATCCTCTCAAGGATTATTAACAGACGCGCAGCACAGCCTATCAGCACTACACTCAGCTGGTCGCAGTAGCTTGCCCAGCAGGCAAAAGAGTTTAAACTAGCAATTAACTTCTGCAATAGTAACTAATTTAGCCTCAAATCAATCCCTGTAGGACCATTTGCTGTCACAGTTCAGCACTCCCGTGGATGGCGGGGCTCCTAAAGCCCAGAGTATAAGCACAGATCAAGGAGGAAAGCATCAGAGACAGCACAGCTTTAGAAACAGACAGATCGTCTTTCCCCACCTCTGACCACTGAGATCCCATCTCTCTGCAAATGGCTTTAGCAAGTGGATTGGCACACCGAGTCCCTGCCACAGATATTTTCCACAAGCAGGTTTCCCTTTGGTAAGTAAAGAAGTTTCATGCACACCACTTACCTTTTTAATCCTTGCATGTCCAAAATCGTTGGGGAAAGGTGGAAAAAAACCAGAGTCTGTGCTGATGAGTAACTAGAAAGTTTTTCCAAACATTACCCTCTGCTAGTACTTCAGTTCCTCAGTCATTTATAGTCCAAAGAATGAAAGAGCAAGTAATGGAGAAGATCGGGAGCCGTCTGTACCTCCTCAGACACTGGAGAGAATACAGAGAAAGCACCTGGTTTTGCTTAGTTCTCTTCTGTAATTCAGCATTAAACCAATTGGAGGAGGAATGTTAAAAATGAACACTTCATTTTCTAAGTATGTTAAACAATGCAAATGGGGGCCTCAGCCTGGGACAGCTGGTTTAGATTACAAAGCTCACCAACTGGCGAGACTCCTCACAACAACCTCGAGGAGCCTGCCAGGATAAAACACTAACAGCTTGAAGGAAAGCCTCTCCCGCTGCAAACTTCACAGTTAAATATGCCTCAGAGCAGAGAGCACCGTTATTGGACAGGAACCCTTAACAAGGGACCAGAGAAGGGAAGGGATTGTTTTCCTTGCTCTGAGAACAAAAAAAAAAAAAAAAAAAAGGAAAAAAGAAAAACTGTGGCTTTTTGGAGGCCCTCTAGCCGGTGTCTCGGATGATGAATATGCAACACCGTCTGCATCGTGCCAATGGCAGACTGATGAAAGGTCTGACCCTCTGGGAGGTGAATAACTCAGATTCATGACGATTGCAGCTACAGGAATCATATTGCTTGGGGATTATTTGAAAACAGGAATAAACAAATTAAGACGCTCAAAGGAAAACAAATGGCATGTCGGCAAACACTGGCCCTTTTTAAACTGACCCCACGCTTAAGGGAGCAGTTTGAGAAAGGAAATATTTCTCAGGAAAGACATATCTTGGGGATCTCCAGTTATGACTGAAGAGGAAGGAAATAAAGTACTTTTTCAGGTGTCTTGCAACTTTGCCACAGGCAGAGCTTTAGTAGAACATTTATGAGATGTGAGAGGTTAGCAATCAGATGTTGCAAAGATCCAAAGATGAACACTGAAATTAAACACAGACAGAGTCACAAAATGACTACTTGGAATGTCCATGGAGTCTTCCATCTGAGGAAACCCTTTATTCCTAAGGAACGTGAAATGTCCGAGAAGAGAAAATTGAGGGAGTTGCTGTAACAGATATTCATAAAACTGACCTCTAAGGATGGATATCCACCTTTAGACACAAAGGTTGAGCTGTTTCAGGGTTGCTAAGCACCCAAAAGTCATACTGGTACCAATAGGAAGTGCAACTGTATCTCACTAACTGGCTGTAATTGTCTGAATTGCTTTTAAAAAAGGGTAACACCGGATGCTCTGTGCCATTTCTGATAGCTTGTCTCTTAGTGACTTGCTTACATCACTTGCTTTGCATGGAAAATTAAACACTCTCCTGCAATTATTCAAACATTTGCAGATATATAAGAGCTAATTAACTTATCTTAAACAGATTTCCCAGAAATTTAACAAAAACTCACACAAGAGACTTCTGAAGAAGTTTCCTGGGCATGTTGTGGAAGAAAGTCTTCTCATAGGTCAGCAACTGGGCAAATGTTCATTGTGGAGAAAGGTTAACATCAAGTACTCTCATTACTCCACAAGTCTGGTGTTTCTCAAGACACTCAACAATCTGGAGAGCTAATGAGTCTAAAAGTAGCAGTGCTTGCTCCGTGATAGATGCGTAGAGAGCTGCTGAAACTATGAGAAACAGCTCTACAGCAAAGCAGGTGCCTGAGCATCCATTTGCATGGATGAAGAACTTGCTTCATCTACTTGTTGATACTTCACTTGCTGATCCTCTGCATTTTTCTCACCATCACATGGTAAGATCATTGTACATGTGCCAGACTAAGGATTTTTGACTCATCAGCCAACTGGCAGAGGTGCTCCAGTGCTGGAAACAGGAGGTGGATCCAGACCTGACCACCTAAGGGACTTCCTTAAGATGGGATACTCTGCAAATGTTTTGATTTTTCCTGTCTCCATCAGACAGCTGGAGTGGATAAAAAACAGAGTATAAGAAGCGTACCAAACCACAACTTGGGCTACTTTACAGTGTGATGACTTTTTTTTCCTAAATAAAAGGATTTGATGTTATGGCTAAGTGGAGTTTCTGCAGCACCTTTCTGTAACTACCATCAGCCACAAAACAATGAGATGCAGCCACGCTCTTCTCGTCATTCTCTTTGATATGAAGAATTGCATAAAGGAAGAAGTTCGTGGTTCATCAAAACTTTTTTGTCCACCCCATAAAAACACAGACAATTCATCATATCTTTCAACACCATCTGCTGACGCCTTCAGCATTTAGGCTTAGGATGGTGGTTAAACTTCAGGTCTAACAGCACTCCCACTACAACGGCCTCAACTATCCCCCCGTGTTATAAAATCCAGTAGTTTATTTACAGTACACTGATGGTTTCTTTGTCTTCATGAGGAGGTGCAGAACAGTCCAAAGGACAAAATGGGGCTCTGTTGAATAACTGAGTATGTTCTTACAAGTGTGTACTGTACATAGCTAGGGTTGAAACTATGCTTGAGCCTTGGATTTCAAAATTGTGCAAGATATAATCATAAGGGGCACAAGCAATGTGGCATAACCTTAACTCTACCCTCCTTGGACGAGACTAAATGTATGAACTACAACATGCTCCTGCAGATAATGCATACTACTCACTTAGCAGGGACCCTCAGCACCAGAGAACATAATCTAACAGCCTCTGAGTGCTGAGACAACAGCTGCATTTAGGGCAGGGAATGCAGCAAGAGTTAACTATACTCAGCCCTCCCGAACAAAACTCTGCTTCACAAGAACAAGTCCTCATCTACTAGCTTTTATGACACTTCACCTCCTTTTTGAATTCTGTTTGAAACTGTACTTACATTTCTCCAGAACCGTACCTGCCAAACACCCTTCTGAGATGTTACTGTAATTTTTTAAAGTTCACTCTCTCTGAACATTCTCAAGGACACAGCCATACAGACCTGAATTCACTGCAGCACTTTGCCAATAGCTGATATTTTAAGGGCCTATGGCCAAGCGTTAGATTCTTAAAACATCCATTTTACTCCTCATGGAAGCAAATTTCCTATCAGCAAAACTGGTAAAACGCTTAGAGCACAATTGCTTGGCATTTACAGGAAAAAATTCATTTTCATAGCACCTAAGCTCCATGAGATTCACAAGCTGGGACTTTGCCTGACTATGGAGATGGATCTAAGTGTTCTTGGAAACTGCCAAATAAGCAAGCTTTTGATACTGTCACACGTTGATACAACACATGACAGGCAGCTGTTTGAACTACACACACCTCACCCTGCTGCCACATGAACAGCACTGAGCAGCTGGGAAACTTGGTCCCAAGCCCTAATTCTGCCTGAAAAGGAGTAGAGTGTGTTTCTTCTACCTCCCAGGTGGGGACAGGATCCCAACCGCAAACTCTTGGTGTTTGCGGAAGGTTCCCTCTCCTTTTTCAAAGATGGGAGAGGTCTGAGGTGTGCTTCATCCAGTGTCTGAACTGTAACTGCCATCTCATAACAACCATGTAATAACCTCTTCCAGATGGCTCCAGTCAGAAACTCAAAAGCACAGTCCCACACATATTTTCCTTTCTGAGCCAAACATAACACAAGCAAGAATTAACAGTGAAAATTAACATAATGTGTAATTTTAAAAACATCACTACTGCTAACTAAAATGTCCTGTGACCGTAAAGCCTCTGCGATGTCTTGGTGTGTTGTGTCGATTTGCAGGTTGCACTCTGTCATTGGGAAGGAGAAAGGGTAACGGTTCCTGTTGTGCTGCTGTCTCTCAGGTAGGGCTGAACGGTCTCAATACAGTACAGCTACCATCCCTGTGAGATATCCATGGGAAAAAGAGCCAATGCAGCATCCCTTCCTTCTCTCCTGTACCAGGCTGTCACCCCTCTGTCTGTAGCACACATTCCTTTGGGATGACAGTACCACTGAGGAGATCACTGCTTCCCAAGCTCAATGAGCAGAGTCCCTTTTAGTGTTGCAGCAGATGTTCTCAGAACACCTTACGGTGTGGGTTTTTTACCCTATCTAACTCTATATCCTATAAATGTAGCTATCTTTACAGGTCTGTGGGCTCTCTGATACTGGTTTCTAACACCACATCTTCTTTTAATAAGGGAGTAATCAGTGGAAAACCCAGGCACCACTGGGTCCATTCTGAATAAACACAGACTGGCATCTGACTCCACTTTATTGCTTTGAAAACACACTCATCATCCCCCTAAATGAGGAAAAGCAGGATCTAGCAGTATGCATTCTGAATTCAGTTTCAACCTATGCCCAGTGGACTGCACCCGCTGTAAGACAAAACTCTTCCAGGCATAGTTCCCTTGGTGAGACCAAGTTTGATGTTCATTGTTGCCTGTTTAGCTGTTGTGTTTTCTAGGAAGGTAAAAGAAGGGCATTTGAGGCAAAAAAAAAAACAGTAATAGTCTTGGCAGAATGCAGTATTTTTCAGAGTTTTTTTTTCCCCCAACCTAAGTAAGGTAAGCAAACAAATGAAACCCTTTTTATAACATTCCCAGGCAAAATGCAGAGTCTTTCACAGTGGTTTTGGTGCATGTGGCAACTCTCAGCAGGTCTTTTTGAATTACCATTCACTTGCAACAGTATACAACATTCTTCTTAATTTTTCAGTCCTTAAATGACCAGCATCTAAGACTATTTTCATATAAAAAGTGTACAGAACTTGATCCTGTAAGTGAAGGCAAAAGATCTCCTTGAGAACTCACAGCTCCCCCTTGACTTGTGGTGAGTATCAAGAACATGATGCCCCGGCCACCGTTAATACTTTTGTCTTTTTTCTATTGAATCTCATCCTTGAGCATATCTCTGGTAACTGCAATTCACATTTTGCCTGAAACTAGATGGGCATTTTAGTTTGGATTTGTTTATTTTATGATTGACATGTACATAAGCTCGGCTGCTGTCTTCTCTCCCCTGCATTTTTGTCAAACTGTCTAGACAGCATGGCTGAAAACAATACTCTTTAATCTCGGGATGAGATGCTTACCAGCCCCCTTCAATAACAAGCGTAAATCCTTTGCGGCCGGTTTCAGCTGAGAAGGACCTTCCATAAATAAAGGCCTAAACCTCTTAATTCTTCTGGACCAAGACTAAAGCCTGTTCACTATTTGAGCGAGCCAACACTCAGTCTTTGCAAGGATACAGAAACCATTGGTCTTCAATTATGAGCCAATAGTTAGAAGTATGTACTAAAGTATTCCTTAGAAATATTGAGGGCCAGTTCATTTTATGCTTAAATGCCTCAAGAACACGGTGTCTTTTGCGGTTTCTCAAGTTCTTTTCTAACTCGTGCTCCGTACCGTACAGGCCAGGCACATCTGGCACAGCAACATCAGGCCAACTGGAGACACCAGTTCGTCCTTCCAGGTTAAACTGGTTCCCTGTCTGCCAGGGCATCTGTGCTAGTAAGGCTTCACCTGTGCTTCCTCCTCTCCCAGGTACTTCACTTTCATCACACAACATTTACATTTTGGGTGGGTTTTCTTTTTTCTTTCCAGATTTAGTAGAGCATCCTTTCTCCTTTTAGTCTGCTTAGGCAATTCTCTTCATTTTTAGCCAGACCAAAAGTTAACCTCCTTAGGAGTGAGTATATTCTGCATTTTCCATTAAAACACTTCAGGTTCTGAGCAAACCCAAACAATCTGTGGAAATGCCATCTCTCAACAGGGATGTTTGAATGTTCAAAAAAATGTGCGCTATTTTTGTAAGGGCACCTGCCAGAACCCTGCTGATGAATCCAGAGCCGAAAAATATTTGACATCAGCCCTCTCTTCCAGAGCTTCTCTCTTTCCAAGTGGTGGAAAACATTCCATTTTTAAACACGTTTCACTCTTCCAGGTGCACAGATAAGCAAAGACTTCTGATTTCTTTTTGCAGGAAAACAATCATCAAGATGCCCATGGTTTTGGATCTTTGCCTTACCTTAGGATTTCCCAGGTTATATGTTAGATAAATATAGGAGTGGCAGAAAATTTCCATATGAGAAAAGGGATAATTTTGACTGGTTTGTACTTGCTCAACTGCTTTCCTAACCCCAGAAGACATTTATAACCTTTTCTTCAATCCAAAACCTACTATACTTCATTGATTTATTCCCATAGCGGGGGTTACACCGGTTTGCAATTTACCTGTTTACTTTTGGGGTTTTCCAAGTGACACATGCTGCTTGAAAATAAATTGGCCATGAAAATAGGTGATAAAAATGACGAGGAGGGTTGTCTATTCTTTTTCAGAGTCATCAGCCACCTCTCTGCAGCAATGAGGGCCGCTGGAAGGCAGAGGTTCAGAGTGCTGAGCGCTACAGGTGGTAACTCCAGGGGGCCGTGAAGTAAACTGCCAGCCTTTGCTTTGACTCACACCAGTTGGCAAAGCACAAGGAGCTCTGCAGAACCAGGAGCTCCCCCAGCAGAAGCAGGCTGGCTGTTCCCAGTCCATTCAGTTGCTGGGGTGGGAACAGAACCTCAAGCAGCCATGAGGAAAGATGCTGAACCTGGACCCTTCTCCCAAGAGAGGCACCTCTACTGCTAAGAGAGCCCCTAGGCTGGAGCCTGATAAAGCAATCAGCCCCCATTTTGTCCCCCTTTTCAAGAAGCTAAGTTGTGCCAGATGAAGAGAACAGAAAGGAACAAATACTCTGACAGGTTAAATGTGAAAAACAGAAAAGCGGGCCAAGAAAGTTTGAGAAACAAATCGTAAGAAGCATAAAAGCTAATAATAAATTCTTTTTCAGACGCACCAAGAGCACAAACACTGCCAAACTGTCTACAAAGCCAACAGATGAACAAGGTATAAAAATAACCCTTAGAAAAGATAAAAATCACAGTAAAAGGTGAAGTGATTCTTCTTCATCTGCATTTTCTAGAGAGACTTCAAGAGGTTCCCATAGTGGAATTTAAGAATAAAAGAGTAAAAAGGAAAAAAGATCATATTTAGGAGGATCTGTCTAAAATTGCCAGCAGAAGAGGTTGTAGAACAAGTCAACAAAAAGAAGAGTAATAATTCATCAGAACTCACTTGACATTTAGAAATTAAGTGCAACTGAATTAAATGTGAAGATATGCAACAGCTGAGTTATTTACCATAAGTGGAACCTCTCACAAAATTGCCTTAGTGCTAGAAGAACAGAAGGTGCCAAATAATATGTTTCCATATCATGCTTAATACAACATAGAACAGTAAAACTGCTTTATCAGGCAAATCAGTAGCACGGCATGGGAGACTTCGCCTTAAACTTTCAGGCATAGCTTTTCGTGGCGACTATCCTTAACAACTACGTATCTCAGAAAATTAGCTCTGATCTGGGGTATATGGATTTAAATTTACATTTACTCTGGTACTCCATGCTACTGCAACTGGTTCTAGCCAACTCCTAACCGGCTCCTGTAAACAGCAAAGAGGAATTTTCCCAGCAGAAAGGTGGAAATTTGGGTATAAGAGTTGCTGGTTCTTTTTAAGTTTGGGATTTAACCTACAGTCTTTGTAGCCATCCTTGGCAGCCCTAGAAAGGGACCATGGAACGGGCACTGAGGCTGAGCTACGTGTGGCTAAGACTCCCAGGGGATTTGGCTCTGGAACATGCCATTTGGAGATCTGCTGAGATAGCTTTAGAAGGGGGAGGGAAGGACTCCAGAAGCTAAGTCCAACTGCTTTTTGACATGGAATGTCTCAGCACCAAGTCCATCTCCTCTCCTCTGCTCTCTGTTTTTAGCAGCAGCTGTAGATGCATCAGTACCATGTGCAACTGTGAGATTCAGTGCCAAGAACCAAGTCAAGGCTGTGACACTGTGACAGAGTACATGCCGCCTTCTTCCTGTGAGTCACAGGCTCAGCTCAGTCTCAGTTTAGTCTCTCACCAGGGTTTTCGTCATACCTCCAGAACTGGGAGGTCGGCCCTTTGGGTTTCGATCAATTCCCATTTTAGTTTCTAACAGAAAGCTTTCCTTTCATCTAACTAGATTCAGTAGTGATATTTGGCCAGGGCAGGGCAGGCTTCAGGCTGCCTGCAAAGCATCTGACTTTGAAAACTATCAGTACAAGGAAGTTGGAGCTGCTGCTGGAGTTCAGAAGACACTGAGGCTCCCTGCATCCTCAGTCCAAGTAGGTTCACATCATAGTCGTTGTCCTGTCAATGGTCCAGTAAGACAGAGGTACCATCTAGAAGACGGTAGGACTCAAGAAGCTACGTCCAACTGCTTTTTGACATGGAATGTCTCTGCCTGCAGGTGGCACTCTGCAGGTCCTCGATCCTGCCTCCTCTGCAGACAGTGGGCAGAGTCTGGGTATGGGTCCAGACAGATCTGGCAAGTCTAGTTATGACTCACTCAGTTTTCTTGAGAATCCTGTGCTTCTCAAATTGTTGTAGTTTCATAATAAGCCTCCTCTAAGCTAGCTGAAAACCGTTAAACACATCTGTTCCTGCTCCTATTGTCAGAAATAAGGCAGCCTTCTGTTTGTTATTGGCATCCACTACTTTAGCATACAGAGCAAAGTGCAGTCTAAATATTTTACAGTCTACTTAAAAAAGTTTCCGTTTGGATGACTATTCTCCAGTGCTCCAGTCTAGCATTCAAGTCACTTTCTATATTTTTATTCCTGGTACAATTTAGCATTGGATCCATGGTAGCGTATGTAAACAGAAACATATGGATGAATTGAAATCAGCTCACTGATTTGCTTTTAACTCTGGAAACACTCTTTCCTTTATTACTAACAAAAGCTTCACTCAAATACTTTAATACCTTATAACAACAGAGGAAACTGCAGGCGACAGGGAAACATTTTTACATAAAGATTAATTTTACAACCAACCTTTCATGTGGTTGGTTCCCTCTACAACTATCTGAATCCTTTATTTCCCCTCCTATATGCAGTTTCTCAGACACCTGCGCCTGAAAACGTTCATGGTCACTTCCACAGTCATTAGTAATTCTTCTGAGAAACAATGTTTGCAGCTCTCATCTTTTATACATGTTCCCATTTACAAATTAATATATTTATTCAACTTGTCTTACATGTTCAGAACTGCTACTACCACTTGCTGTTGTGCTGTTTACATCTTTGTTGCTTAAACTAAATATATATTTTACTGATAATACTATACTCACTGTTCACGAAACCCGTGGATTAAGGCTACCTAAGTTGTATAAATCAGGGTACCTTTATTTAGTTGGGTAAATCCAGTTGCCTCTGTCACACTTAGGATGGGCTGCTGTGCCAGTGCTCTCCAAGACTGTCTGGGCAGTATTCAAGGGTGAAAGTCTCAAAACCTTAGCATGCATTTAGCTCCCAAATCCCTAATTTACAAAAGTTTAGATTTAAAGGATTGGCTCTTGGCTTCCCATTCTCAGAGTGTTATGTTTAGCAACACTTCCCATTCTAGGGAGTCAGGAGCTACCACCACTTTGCTTTTACCAGGTCGAGATCAATCGTGCAATTATCCTTGCCTTCACAGAAACTGCCTTCACGGAAAGCTGCCGAGTGATAAAATACACCCCTGTCCGAGTATGTTATGTGCTTCTTTTCCCTGACCCCTTGCACTATTAATTATTGCATCAATAAACATTAGCTACAAAGTGGCCGTGCTACAGTGTTGGCTAATTGTTACTATTTCATAATAAAAGAAATACATCCTACCTGCCTCAAATCTGTAAAACCTCTTTGGTCCGTGCCCCAGAGCTGCCCTTCCTGTGATTCAATCCATCTTGCACGACCATCCTGAGATTCACTGTGGGGAATACAGGCAGCATCTGACACTGCAAATGAAAACCAGCCAGCTTCTCCTCACCTTGATGATATTGATATTCCAGACAGAATTAGGTTTCATTTACACTAAGAGAGATAGACCAACGTTCTAGGTTGTTGGTACAGCACGGGTCAGCAGATCAGCAGTGTGCCCAGGTGGCCAAGAAGGCCAACAGCATCCTGGTTTGTACCAGGAATAGCATGGCCAGCAGGAGTAGGGAAGTGATCCTGCCTTTGTACTCAGCACTGGTGAGGTCTCACCTTGAGTCCTGTGTTCAGTTCTGGGCCCCTCACTACAGGAAGGACATTGAGGTGCTGGAGCATGTCCAGAGGAGAGCTACCAAGCTGGTGAGGGGCCTAGAGAACAAGTCCTATGAGGAAAGGCTGGGGGAACTGGGCGTGTTTAGTCTGGAGGAGGCTGAGGGGAGACATCATCACCCTCTACAACTACCTGAAAGGAGGCTGTAGAGAGGTGGGTGCTGGCCTCTTCTCCCAAGTGAATGATAGGACCAGAGGAAATGGTCTGAAGTTGCGGCAGGGGAGGTTTAGACTGGCTATTAGGAAGAATTACTTTACTGACAGAGTGGTCAGGCCCTGGAACAGCCTGCCCAGGGAGGTGGTTGAGTCACCATCCCTGAGGTATTTAAGAAATATGTAGATGTGGCACTTCAGGGCATGTTCTAGTGGCCAAGATTGTAGGGGGTTTTTTGTGTGTGTAATGTTGGACTCGATCTCAGATGTTATTTCCAACCATGAAGATTCTGTGTTCACCCAGCTTGTTAAACACAATAGGCATAAGTAGTCTGTTTCCCCGATCCCATCACTCTGTAGCCTGTCAATGCTTGCTGAAATGATATCCGTGACGTGGCTTCTGAATTCTGTTCTGTCAATCATTGACAGAAACCTCTAATAACAATTGGCCATAACCGAAATATTACTACTTTTTACTTTTTAAATGGTTTTCTCATTAAAACAAATGGTGAATTGCAAGCATTGAAAACTAGGATCAAGCCATGGGGAAATACAATTTCCGGTCTATTCTCTGGCAAATGCTGCACAGAGTTTCTTTCATTCATTTATTCATGCATTTCCCACCTGATACACGTGCAAAACTCTCTGACAAGCTCAGGAGCCACGTGAAGTACCGAGACCAAACCACACCACAGCGCTGCTGGTAACAAGAATTGTTCTCCTAAAACGCGAGGCGTATCGCGAGGGCTATTGAAAAGCGAGTACTGAGTAAGAGCAAGCTGTAAAGCAAGCTGTAAAGCAAGCTGTGCTTCTCTGGGGAGAAGCAGAAGGCCACAGCCTGTCACACACACTTCAGCAGGAGCAAATGCATTGATAAAAGTGAAGTGGAGAAGGTTTTGATGTGAAAAACACAAGAAATACTCTCCTTTTTTAGGATGTTGTAAGGAAGGCAACTCTCACGGTGCATACACCAAACGGTATTTGCCATCTGTGAGTGTCCTGACAAAACCAAAAATAACTAAGTACATTCAGAAAGACATTTTCTAGTGTTGGTGGTGAAGAACACCCTTTTCTTCAGAAAAAACCTTCACCAAATTTCCTGCTGTCAGAGGCACATTTGAGTAGATTTCAGAACAAGAGCATGGGTACTGTCCCACCCCCCTCCTTTATTTACCTTCAGCTTTTGACTTGCTCTGAATCCACATCTCTTCCTGAGCAATTGGAGATGTCACTCCTTTTTCAGCTGTGAACTCCACAACTACATGCAAACATTCGAGAGACGTTCTTATCTCGTGTGGTGATCTAGTAGCATCCACGTGTGGCTTCTGCAACCACGAGAGACATCCCAGCTGCGGTACAACAATGTGAGCAAGAATTTATAGTTGTAGGAGGAACACATGGACATTGGCAGAAAATACTGCAGCAGTAGTAGGAATGAAACACAATTAGCAGCAGCAGACTGAAGAAAAGGGGCACTTCTTTCTGGGGGTAATATTCCATGTCACTGGAACTGGGAGTAGCAAGGGAGCAGCTTGTGTTCCCTCAAAAGGGGAAACATTTGTGTTTGGTTCCCAATGAGAACAATCCAAAAACCCCCTAAAGCCCCCAACCCAAGGCGTGAAGGAACTCAAATCAAAACGCCTACAAATAGAGGAAAAGGGGTGTTTTCAGTCTGCTTAAAAGGCCCAGGAAACATTTCTGGTGTTCCTGTGGATATTCACAGTACTAGCTGATCATCACAGATCCAAAAAGGTTAACCTTTTCAAATGCAGTTTGGCACAGACTGCCCAAAGCTAGAGTACAGGCAGTATTAATTTTAAAATCTAATCTGTCAGAAGCTCTTTAATGGCTATCTTAACACAAGAGTAGAGAAAGATTAATGCACAATTAGTGCTCAAGGGTGATGTACAATCTCTGTGAAGAAATTAAAGAAACTTAAAAAGAAATTAGATGTAAACAGCAATGCCAGAAGCCGAGTACGGCACAGAATGCCACCAAATTACTTAATATGTGCACTTACTGAATGATAAATGCCCCTTTTTACCTATGAAAATAATTAGGTTATCATCCAATTGTTATTTACTACAAGAAAAATAAGCCTTCCATTGCTTGATACAATTCCCTTCTGCTTGGCAATATGTTTGAGAGTTGTAGCAGCACAGCTGAGCTCCCAATTTGGAATAAATTTGTCCAAATTAGCCTTTCAAAAAATTTAACACAACCAGTAAAGAACAGGCACACTTCTTGCACACTTACAGGCTTTAACAACCTCTCGCTACAGAAGTGTATTTCAGAGTTAGAGACCTGAAGCTTTTAGATACTGCAGTTGAGAAGGCCATGCTTTTGTACAAACTTGAGATGAATACAGCAGCCCAAGACTCAGTGCTGCATCGCTGTAAACAACATGCCAAAGACTTCCCTCCAAAAGAATGAATGAAGCTGTTAGCCCTGCTACTTCCACACTGTTCTAACGTCTCTCCATATTAAACAACTGTACTTTTTTCTTCAGTTAGGTGACAAGAATATAAAATCATTCTAGCTACATCTACTCCCAAACGGGGAGTGTTTGGGACGATGTGACATCAAGCTTAGAAGTGAAGAGGTTGAAAAAATTATTCTTGAACTTTTATTATAATGCAGCAATAAAGCCATAAACCCCAGTATTAAGAAGACCTCAAGGCTTAAAAATTGCAAAGCTTTCACAAGGTATGTAATTATGTGAAATACTTACAAGGCAAACATCTTCCCTTGTGTCTCTTCTGCTTCCTCACCACTACACACATTCCCAGTAACCTCCCTCAGTAGCAACTGTTCACATAAGAACATGAATAAGCAATAATAAAAGATAGGCTGGGAACTAACATTTGGTTAAGAAATTTTCTGTCTTACACTGTTCACTACAATGTGGCAAATGACGTGGCTGTACAGCACCCACAAACTGGTTTAATGCAAAAGACTTTAATTTAAAAAAAAAAAAAGGTACATTTTTTTACAATAATTAGAAAAAATCAACCTATTCATTTCTTCCCTTTGCACAGAACATGGGATGAGCAAAGAACAGAAAAAAAATAGTCTAAAGAGAAGAGAAAATCCTAGCCTTTATTTTTTTCCCGTCACATCAAGTTTGCAAAATTAATTTCCTACTAGAACTCTGTTGCCTTGCCACTAAAGATAACCACAGCTTGCTAGGCCAAAACTAGGAGGACCATACTCTTCTTTTCTTGCAAAAACAAGGTGAGAGACAACAATTAAGTTAAATGAAGAATGAGAATTTTCAACTACTGCACCTGCTCATAAATTCCAGAGAATTCTCCCTCTCCACCAGCCCCCCCAGCTGTGTGAAAGACCCACACAATTAACAGGACAAACTCCATGAGTCACGTACTTACATGTGGGAAACTGGGAAGGTAAATATGTATGAAACAGTTATCAAGCACAAAACAAACACAGAAGAAAAATTAGAGGAAAAACTCTATCTGCTAATCTTTCAATAACAACAGATCTTGAAGGTTTATAATATTCTGTGAAACAGTCAAAGAAAGAAGAGAGAAACAAGGCAATGAAGTTGTTCTACACTTTTCAGTGGGAAAGTACTGCCTGGAACACAGAGCACATTTGATTTCTAAGAAAGCAACAAGCCCCACCAGTGTAGTTGTGGAATAAGCCCTAGAGCAATAACCTCTCGGCCACGGGAATTTTCTCCATAGTTCAACAGACCTCCTACAATTTAAGGACTGAAGCCTCTTATCTCTCTCCTACACAGGACTTTCTTCTCTCTGAAGTACCTTAATGAGGAACTCTAAAGTTCTTTGATACCTTTGCTTGGTTTTACATTTCCCTCCTCAAACTCATAGCTCACTGGATAAATGTAGCTGATTCAGAGCATGCAGAAACAAATGGTCATACCATGTTTTATTTATTGGCATTTATAAAGCTTCCCGGAAGAGAAACACATACACATCAAGTTCTCTGCAATTAAAGAAGAAAACCTGCACAAAAAAGCTAAGAGCTGCTTAATTAATATATTCAGAGGATAGTGAGCAGCGTGAGTCCATTGTAATTTACAGTATTTTTAAAAATGAAACATATCCTTCTCCTTTGGCTAACCAAAAGGTAATTTTATTCTGCATCAGCTACATATCCTTAATAGACAAAGCTACAAGAGAGATTGCAAAGAAGCCATGTGATTTCAGTTTCCTTTATATTTGTTATAGAAAAAGGTAGCGATTCCAGTCCAGTTTAAATGAAGATGTGCATTTGTAGTACCACACTGAAATGCTCTCAGCAGAGGTAATTTCAAATTCTCATTACATTTATTCTGTAATGCAGGATTTACTTTGGTACACTATGTGTAGCTGCATTACCTTGTCCTTAATGGAGTAAAAAATTTAAAATAAAAATTCAACAGGGTCAATCCACTTCCAAATTTGAACAAGTCTTCCATGAAACAATAACATACTGGAGAAAAGGAACTCAAGCAGTTCTTAATGTAAATACAAGAATTAAGAAAACTTTGCTGGGTTTCAAGGCAACAAAAAAATTCACTGTTTGACCTCTACATAAATAAATGCAAAGATTTCTTGCATTATTTTGCTTGATTCTGTACAAGTTTCAATAATTAATTTTATTTAAATATAACTCTTACAGCAATTTAATCCCCGATCTTAATGAAAACGAGAAGTAAAGGCTGACAGTTCTAATATAGAACTTCCACAACAGTTATCTTAACACTGGCTAAACAAGGAATGGCATACAAAAAGATTTAGGAATTACACATTTTAAACAGAAGACGTCTTATCTCAGATTCACTACGAAGACTTTTGCAAGATGACTCTCCCGGTTCTACCCTTTAGTCTGCAACTTCATTACCTGCCAAACGAAGCGTTCAAGTTATAGCAGCAAAATTTACAGAATGACTGACTTTGGCCTTGGTGCTACAAAGACCTATTTACAGGTTTGAGATAATTAAGCATCTTCTTCCCTTTAAATTCTATACATGTGTTCAAGCTTTAAATCTATATTTGGATCTACAAAATCCTGCAAGATAAAAAGTCTCTCAAATATACATCTTAGACCATTAGAGTACAGCCTCTTTTTATATGTGAACCTCTATCTTGCTAAATTACTCGCTCCACATCACACAGACACCTCTAAAAAATGAAGCACTCAATTCCACAGTTAACTCCTTGGTGCTGATGGGTTTGACTGCTGAAAGCAGCTCTTAGTCCAAGGAAGAGCTGGGGGGGGCAAAATTAAATCATTGTGCAAAAAGAGATTAACGTGCCTCAAATTGCCCCCAGATGCGACCAATGCTGTAAATAAGAGACGCGTGTCCTAGTGCGCATCAAGTACATGCCAGAAATTGTGCATGGAAGGCTGCAGCTGGTCAATAATCACACTCCCATGAGCTCACCACCTTATTCTTTGGAGTCTGTGTAATTAGAACACCTCAAACTAAGATCAATTTTGGCTGGAGACTTTGTTTTAATGAAAAAAACAGGTCTCATCACCAAAGAGTTAATGCTGTCCATGCATAATTGAAACAACTCAGAATGTAACTAAGGTTTAAAAATCCTCTGTCTTGTGACAATCTAGCAACAAGACAGATTTATTTTTCCTCAGTTTATGACTCAACTCATGCCAAATATTAATGCCTGCTATAAAGAAGGCGGTTAGTGACACCACTATTAGGATTCCCAAAGCACTGGTTAGTTCACAATTAAAAGAAAAGCAAGGTACAACTGCAAACAAGTACTTGTCTTTTTACAGAAGGCCTCATTGTGGTAAATATTATACAGCATAGTGTTCTCATTTTCCATAAAGTGCTATCATATTGGTACAGGATGATTTATTGTTTCAGGAGGTCTTTCAGAACAGCCCCGGCGCTGGCGTCGGGGGACACTGGCAGCGGTGTGAAGGTCGGCAAGGCGTCAGCAATAGGTTTCATAAGCAGGTGTCCGGAACCGCTCCCGGGAGTCAGGAGAGGCACTGCCGCAGATCGAGGTGCTAAAAACGGATTTGTCTCTGGCCTTCTGCTCGCTCCCAAGACTGCAGGATCTGAAATGCAAAGCAAAACCTCTTTGTTAGGAAGCATTCACACATCTACCCAATTGTACAGCTTTTGTTCGCAAAAAAAGTTCCAAAGTTGCTTATTACTTTTGCAACAGGAACACACTCTTTTCTTGCCATGGACTGTAGATGCTCTCACTTCCTTTCCCTCTGTCTTCTTTCATCTTGGATCTCATCTGCCACTGCTGCCTTTGCTGAACAACTCCTTTGTCTACACTTCAAGCAGCCAGTTACGAGACTGACTTAAAGATCAGGGAACTCCCAGGACCTGCCAACCACACTGTACCTGTTGGCAGCCAAAATTCAGTAACAGCTCAGGCTACCCCAAACAAATGAATACATCTCTGTCACAGGCAATGTGAATGCCCTTCGCATGCGATGTCAGACAGGAAGTATCTGACACTTTGACTCTAGAACGATGCAAGGGCACAAGGGCCCCTTGTGCACTCTGCTGCAGCCCACAGGTAGGTTTCCCACCCTGTGGTATATTGGCAAAGCTGCCCCAGGAAACTGCCCCAAGAAAACCCCTGTAAATAAACATCACAGAGAGCGAGCCACAGTTTAGTCTCGAGACAAAACTTAACGTTCGCTCGTTGGTCAAACTGTAACAAAATTTCATAAAGAAAAGTATTAATAAACTAGGGTTTTTTCTTAGTCTAACAATCAACTTGTCCCTCCTCACCTTCCCCTATCAAAGCCTTGCTCAGCTCCAGATGTAAACTGTTCTCAAGGCTCCTGCACAAGACAGAGCAGAAACTAAACCGACATTCCCATATCCCACTAAATGTTTGGACAAATAATTTTATTCAAACTTTTTGTTTTAAGAAAGGTCTTTCACCATGTAAACATTCTAATTCTCATAAATGTGTTTCTGTGTGGATATTATACTGACAACAGGGAACTTAAAAAGTACCTAAACAATCAAAGGGATATATATGAAACTGGTGTCTCGTTTTACAAGCCAGCAATTTACCTCCTGAATAAGATAAAAGGAACCAAGAATTTATTTCTTCCAGACAAGGACATTGTTTTTTTTGCCAAATAAAATAGGTACCTTACCTATTATATTGCTGTTACACTACAAGGAAGAAGAGTGAAAAGAACATTAAACTAAAATTAGGTTTAATAAAAAATAAATAAATGCTGTTTTCAGAGATAAATTGGTATTTCATAGTAGATGTTTGTACTTTGTAATATCCAACTACTTTAAGCAAACAAAAAGAGGTTGTTTTAGCATCTCTCTCTCTCTGCAGATCTATATAACACAAGGTTTTGGGGTTGATTTTTTGTTTTGTTATGGGGGGTGTGGGTTTTGAGTTTACAGTTAAAAATTCCAATCAAAACAGGCTTCTGCAAATCAGGACTCTATTAAGGTGAAGTCTTAAACAAATGCACTTAAATTCAGTACAAAGTGGATCAGTTAAACAGGAGATTTGCATCTTATCACTTACACAAAAGTGCACTATTTCAACACGTGTAATGTAAGCATAACTGCTCTACATCAGAGAGGCACTGCAAGGTTGGTACTACTTGCATTCTTCCCTTGGTGAGACCCAAGCTGACGAAAACCGATGCTGGATACCAGGACTGGGCTCACTGATCCACCACATGGAGCTGTCTGCATGGCATCTGTTTGGCTCTAACAGGTGCTGTTAAAGCCTCTCCATACCAAAGGGAGTTTGGTCCCTCAGTCTTCTGTATTGAGATTTTAGGAAGTGGGGTACAGAAGCAGTGGGAAGGAAGGGTGAAGGAAGAAGTTAAAAAGAAAAAGAAAAAGTAGGAAATTGAGGGGGGGGGGGGCAAAATCAATAGTTGAAAA
>VZTM01033779.1:187367-200711 GCA_013400555.1 Jacana jacana | reverse complement strand
ACAGAATCAGTGGAATCCCCTTGAAAATTCTTTAGTTATTTGTCTTCTGTGTAAGGATTCAAATTTTCCTACAGATGTTACCTTGCATTTGACTGTTGGATGGAGTACTGATAGTTTTACTAGTTCCTGCTGCTCCCAAAGGCTTCATATCATGAACAGAGAGCTTGGGTGGAGGAAGGCTTGGGCAAGATTCTGTTTCAAGGAATTTCACAAACAATTCTGAAAAAGACTACAAGAGGCTGCCAGTTACTATGTTTTACTGACACACTGTTGAAACTTATCTACATTAAAAATCATACATGCATAAAATAAAAAGTTGTCAACAGCATCCAAAGAATTTTGCACTTAGCACTAAGTACAAAATATTGCTACTTTTAGCTACTTTTGCTACTTAGTATTAAGTATTTTTTTTTTGTTGTCTCAGAAAGTGGCATTCATGTGAAACTGATAAACTCTAAAGAGAGCACACATACTTCCACCACGGTTCCATTATTGATTTAAGCTGATTGTTTCAAGAATCCCACAATGCTACAGACATCAGAGCATTTCTTATGGCTGTGCTCAAGCAAATCACTCCTCCAGCAACACATAAAACTTAAACATTTCTCTTAAAAACCCATTACATGCTTCATTTGAAAACAAGCCTTAAATAAAGTAAGCATGGAATGATTAAGGTGTCAGTAACATCACAAGCTAAACTTTTGCTTAGTAAAGCCTGTACTGTACATACAAAAGCATTCCTTTTTCTCTTTTACATCCAAAGTTAATCCAATCACGACATTAAACTAAATTTGGGTTTATTAAAAATTAAGTAAATACTATTTTCAGAGATAAATTGGTATTTCACAGTAGAAGTTTATACTTTGTAATATCCAACTACATTAGGCAAACAGAAAGGGTGCTTTAGCACATACCTCTCTCTGTACTCTACATAACATAAGTTTTTGGGGTTCATTTTTTGTTTTGTTACAGGATTTTTTTTGAGTTTACAGTTAAAAGTTTCAATCAAAAGAGGCTTCTGCAAATCAGGACTCTATTAAGGTGAAGTCTTAAACAAATGCACTTAAATTCAGTACAAAGTGGATCAGTTAAACAGAAGATTTGCATCTTACATCACTTACACAGAAGTGCATTATTTCAACATGTGTAATATAAGCACAACTGTTCTCTGCCTCAGAAAAATCTAAACAATCCTTTGGCAGCCTAATTGTCTACATTGTTTTAGCGGGCAAAACCCAAGCCCTACACGTCAAGATAACTGACAGCAATCCATTCAATCCATCCATCTCAACACGCTTTTCCAGCTTAACGAGCAAGAACTCAAAGTGAATCCAGAAATCCCAGTCCCTCAGTGCTCTATCCTTGAGCGCATCATTTACTGGTCTGCAAAATGGAAAGTTCCATAGGTTAACTGGTCCCATGGACCACGCTATGAGAACCACGGCTTTACACTATTCAAAAGCTTAAAATATCAACTTTATATGCTGTACAACGAGGCACTAGCAGCAGCAGCTGAGAGAGCTTTAAAAATGAAATTTAAAGAACATATGGGAACAGAGTCACTAAAATACGATGTCATGGTCTTCTATACCATTTAGTATTGCAGAATTTCAGCCTCTCACACGTGTTTAACATCCAGCACTGTCAGTTTGCAAGATACAGTCCATACTGTAAGAAGTCAGAGATTCCAGGAACCAGTGGAACTGGGTTTCTGTATCAGTCAAACACTTAGTATTGTATAATTTTCATCAATGTCTACATAGTTATTTAGTGCAGAAAAACCCCTTATGCCAAAGCAATTGCACAAACCAAACAAATAATGCAAGATACAGTAGCATCAGCAAGTGAAGCTCAATAGACTGCTGAGGCACAAATCAGCATTAATATGCAACTGCCCCATCTTTTCCACTCAAGCATAGAGAATGCACAATTAATTCTTACACTATTAAAAATGGTCTGATTAGTTGGCCTCAAAGGTGTAGTAGGAACACTCTTTGACCCAGCTCCTCCACCAAGCCAGCCAGTCACCCATCTCGTAACTCCTCTTTGGTCTTCAGATAATAACTGGAAAGTATTAAAAAAAATTAGGAAAGCAGAAAGCAGCAGATAAAAGAAAGTACAACATTTGCTCTCATTATATTTATTCACCATAATTATGTGGTTATTGTCTTAGGAGGCAAAGAATAAGGTTAATTAAAGATTGGCAGTCTAAAAACCTAGCTCTTGATTTGAAAACACAAGCCTCACATTCTTCACATTTCCTAGTGGCACATATAAAACTGGCTTACTTTTCTGCAACTGACACATTACAACTATTACACAAAACAGCACAAAGTTAAATCCCTTCACTTCAGCATTAGCATTCCTCAGCAAAATGATATCCATTCTATTAGAATAAGGTTATCAAAATATTCCATTAAGAATACCATGTTCCACATAAAAAATTAATTCAGATGAGAACAAAAAACATACTTTCCCCACAACAAGCACACAGCCAGCCACATTTAGTTTAGCAACAAGTCATTCTCTTTCCATGTAAGGATATCACAGATGAAAAAGGAAATGTAGTTTTCTGCAAAGTATTACCTGATCAAGTTCTTCCTTTTTTATTCCCAAGATACTTCCCATTAACCTTAACACTTCAGGACGTTTATTTTTTGGAGTATGAAAATGCCCAACAAAGAGATTTCTCATCAGGAGCCTGCAGAACAAAGGAAGGAAGCCTGTCAAACAATCTGCTCTTAGGTAACAGCTGATACTGCAACACTGATTCCTCATACTCTTGCCTCATTTACAGTCATTCAAATAAACAAATCTAATACAAGGACCTAAAAAGGGTACCTCACCAATTTCCTTCCCCTACAAGTTACAGTGTTTCTTATACAGGAAGTGTCGTTTTGGACAGTGTTAGATCTATTGTATGCAGTACGATTAAACTAACCATACAGGAGCAAGTTTTGACCCAAGTACTACTTCATAGATCTTGACTCAGGAGGGCATTTAAACAGATACTTATGCACAGTCTCAAATTAAGATGTAAGGAAGGGGTCAGGGGAATCGATGTACCTACCCCTGCTTCAATTCTAAATGGTAAAAAGAAGGGAAGGGAAAAAACACCAACAGAAAGGCCTAATGAAGAGAGATTTACAGAACATCCAGCTCCTTGCTACACCAAAGGGTTTGCTGTTCACACCACAGACATTGTAACAAACATTGATTAAGAACTTTTATCTTGATTTGCACAGCTGGTGTTACCAAGGTGCTTACTACTTAAGAAACACATCAATCATCCAACTTTACATACACATTGGTATTACTAATCAAAATAACCCATCTGTACATTGTGAGGAATAAAAACCAAAAATGTATACCAAGTCTTTCATTAAAGACTTACTTGTCCACTTTTCCTTCTGTGCTGTTCATAAGAGTCATCAGTTTATTTTGTGCATCTTCTAACATTTCTCTTCTGATCTCACCTATAAAATGTTATATCACAGTAAATAAACAGAAACTGTAACTTCAAAACTTCGTTGCAAAACTTATTTCATTAATACACACATTTAAATATACTAACGTTGTTATAGTGCTTTTCAAAAAAAAATCTGCTTGATTTTTTTTAATAAAAAGCATCTAATTAAGTGATTATTATTTGAAATCATATGCTAGACCAATACTCAGTGCTAAAGTGCAGAAACACACAGAAATAAATCAATTCTGGAAGGTCTGATGAACTGCTGTTCCACCTAGATAACATAGAACTGCAAAGAAGCTCTTGATCAAGGTCTATAGTCCTATCATAACCCTATCAAACTGCATGGTGGCATCAGGTCTTTGGATCTCAGTACTTAACCTCAAATATTTCCTAAACCCAGCTATTCGGCATACTCTACTATCAGGTTGCTAAAGGTCTGAAATACTAAGGAGTTCTCCAGTCTCCCAGGAGAATGACTGGTTGGCAGAGCAGCATCAATAACCTGTGGGTCCCTCTGGCTGCTCCTGTTGACCAATGCAAGCTCTTGAACGGCACGCTGGGACACACCAGTGCACCCTAGAAGCAGTGCTGTGCTTCGTGATTCTGGCAGGAAAGGCTCTGCAGAGATTTATGCAAGATTCCCCATACTTTTGGGAATACAAACTTTCAGGTTAAAATGGCAGAGATTAAATGAACAGCTACCATGAACCAAAGGCAAAACCCAGAGGAAAATGGCAAACACTTTCAATCCGGCATCATGGCCTGTAAATGAAGTGAATATTGTAAATTAGTTAATATGAGGCTGCCTAGGGGTGGGCTAGGAGTCACTACACACATTTTCTGCCTTTCTTTGCATGCTGGCTCACAATTCTTACACTGTTCTGTAGTGGCTGCAATGAAATCGGCTCATCTAAGATACCACAACACCGATAATGACATTCTTGGCTGATAGAAAGGGCCCTATTTTTCCTTTCCACAAACCCAAACCAGGAACCATTAGAAGAGTAAGAAAGAGCTTAGATTCTGCCTTCAGTAGCGCTATCACTTCTTAGCTTTCCAAAGTTCCTGCTCTTAATCAACAATTAGTCCACTATCTACACACTTGAGCCTCACAATAGCAGTGTGTTTACTAAGGGAGATACAAACAGTAACCCATTTCATTCAAAGGAGCCACAGCAAGATACTGCTCACTCTCACCCAATAATTTCACAGCACTAACTTCTCTGCAATGTGAAAATTCCACTAACACAAATTGCTTCTTAGCTCCAATGCAGAATACGCACAATTGTCCCAATCACTTTGTGTCAGTGACTTCCTCTGACCTCCCACAAAGCTCATAATAATAATAAAGCTCATAATAAAGAAAAAAAAAATCCTAAAAGTTTTACTTGCCATAAACATTTTACAACATTCCAACTGTAAGGAAACAAGGCCCAAAGCTTTCTCTTGATAAAAATTCAGATAGACTAGAAACTGGATAAAAGTACCTGATGTTTGGTTCTACACAAGTTTGTATAAAAAACACAGAATAGAAAGTGCTAGAAAAAGCTTCTCACTTCAATCCCCAATCTCCAGGTTTAAGAGGCAGCAACATGTTCTCAGACAAGAAAATGAATAATTACAAGGTACAAAGAATTGTTAGAAGATAAACTACAAATGGCTTCACCTCAAGACAGCAAAAATGTAACTTTTCAAATTTCTGTAAGACAGTACCTTATAAGTTACTTTCTTTCCTAATAAAAGTACAAGTACATCTTTAACCATACATCAAAGCTTGACAGATTCACTGTAACACGGACTGTCCAGGTGAAGGCCAGCTCTACCCTACAGCTACAGAAGCAGAAATGATGAGCGTTTGCTCCTCTTCCTCTTTAAGGTTGAATGCTTATCTTCAAATCCAATAGGAAAACTGCCAATCAATTTCTCTACCAATTTTACACTTGTGGAGCTCCTGCTAATTAAAAAGCACTCCATGTAAAAACCAAACAAACCAACCCCCCAAAACAGAAAAAACCAACAACAAATAAAAAAACCCCAAATACACATTTTTCTTGTATTTATCTTATAGTTAATTTCTAAAAAACCTCAACATCTTTGCAAGAAAAGGGACTTTTATAAATTTTATACCCTTCAAATCATCTGAGATGCATGAAAAACATTTCACTCTAGTTTTCCACGTGAATTCTAATCTTTAATAAATGCACAGCACAACTACGGAGACACGACTTGGTTCTCAATTAACACCAATAACTCCATGAGAACCCGCACAGTTTCGGTATACACCCATCAAAGAGCTAGGCTGGGAAATGGATACAACCTAATATCTCCTGTTCAAATACTCCACATCTTATAGAAACATTTTACTTCACAAAAATGAAGTTTAGAAAGTACAGATGTCCTGGTTTGAGGCAAAACAAACCAATTTTCTGTTCAGTAGTTTTACTTTTTTAGCTGGGCCTCTTCTAACTAACTAAAGTCTGAAATTAACAGCACATTGTTCAGAGAGTGTTTCGTCTCACAGTGATAAGACCTGATTATACCAAGGGATGGTCTGCAGAGAGCCCCTTGCCTATACTGATTGCTAGAACAACCAAGGGCAGGTAATTTTGTCAGGTGACCCAAAGCTGACCAACTGGGGTATTCCAACCCATCCGCATCATGCTCAGTATAAAAGCTGAGGGATCAAAGGGTCATTGGCTTCTTCCTTCAATGGCCGACGTCTGAGGAGGACCCTGTCTGTTCGTCTGCCTCTGATCCTGATCCGGAATCCAGCTCCTGTCAGTCACCGAGTCCAGCCTGGGACGTTCACTGGTGCTGCTGGTGATGTGATCCCGGGAGCCTGATACGGTTTTGTATAGACTGTATACTTTTTTCTTTATCCTTTTATATTCTTTTTAATTTTTCTTTTTTTATTGTTTATTATTATTATTTATATTTCATTAAAGTAGTTTAGGGTTTTTTTCCTAAACTCCTGAATCTCTTAATCCTTTCCTCTCCTCTCTTTTCCTTAGTGGGGGGGGAGGAGGGGTCATCATCTGTCTGACTGGTCAAACCAAGACAACAGAGTAGAACAAACTAACGAGTGTCACGCCGAGAAAGTTTTTATTCAAGGAACATCAGGATTAAGCTCTGATTCAAAACAAGTTAAACACCAAACAAAATTATATATATTATAAAGCCACAAACCTTGTAACAACTACATCCCTATGCCCTAAAATCCATTTCAATAATGTGACTCCTCTGCAGCACTCCTCTTTCACAAAACACCAGGGTGAAGCACAGGAGAATTAATCCAGGGTTTCAAGGTTTAAATTTACTTAAAATTATGCTACTTTGTAAATGTGATTGAATAGGACCCCAAAACTTGAAGAAAAGCATTTGAAATATAGCCATGTAGGAGCATACATGGAGGTTGAGTTGTTACTTGGGTCTCCACAGAATAAAAGCAAATTAAAGAAGTTAAACCCCTAATGCCACAAAAAGATAAATAAACAGCATTTGAAAACAAGTTTCAAGTAAATCTCACACTGTTGCTACTGATCTGCAACACAAAACAATCCCAGGTCTCCTTTTCAATATTCATTCACATGATGAACTTTAAAATAACTGTATTAATAATTTAAACAAAATGTTACTGTTTTCTATTTTCACCTGGCAATAAGATTTTATATCAAAGAGAATCAACTTCTAAGGGCAGCTACACAGCTATATTCCATCCACAGTGACTATGCAACTCTATCACTAAAGACTTTTTTAATGGAATATTTCCTTCTAAAATAGGATCTTACAGTTGCAAAGGAATTAAACTTGTACTTGGTGTATATGAAAAGGCTGAATAACAAAAGAGACCTGAGCCAACGCTCAGCCTGGACTGCTGTAAACCAGACGTTTACAACAGTCTCCAGTAATTTGTTAACCATTTATGGCAATCCAGAAAACTGCATCTGGTACATCTTATACTTTTCCATTAAAATCACTTCTCCTGCCAAAAAAATCCATAAAGAAATCCTTCAAAAGATCTGGCCAACAAAACTGTGTCTGGGAATGTATTTGGCCAATTTTCAGTAAGACGTTATATGTTTTCTTGTGTAAATAGAGAAAATGGAGTAGCCTCTTTTTTATTCCTCAATAAAAATGATTTATTCTACAGCAACATTAAAGTTGAAGAAAGAACATTAAAGTGCCGATTTCTTTATGCATCCATCCCTTTTTCAATTTTTTTTACCATGTAAATGACTTGCCCATGCAACACAGCCTGATAAAACACCAGGATTCAGTTTCCTCTCAATGTTCAAACCCATCCTGCTTTCACATGTCAAGATTTGCAATCAAAATGAAACAGTAATGAGAAACTGCCCGTTTGAGAGTGCTATATTTGCATATGCCAAAGTTAACTTCAATCCAGGGTGCCTGAAAACTTTTGCTGAGATTCTCCATAGTGAGGCAGAGAGATCCAGAATTCAAAACTAAATACGGTTGTACATTCACACAGCAGCTTGAAATTTAATTCAGCTTGTGAAATTCATATGGGAACCTTGGGAGCATTCCTAGTATGCCCACTTGGATGCCAAATGCATAAAGACACAACTAATTTTAAGTAATTTTAAGTAAGTGCACATTTACTTGCATAGTGGAGAAATAGCCTTCACAGAATCCCAAAACTCAAAGAAATAGTTATGTTGGAAGGGACCTCTAGATCACCTAGTCCAACCCCTCTGCTCAAGCAGGTCATCTACAGCAGGCTGTCCTGGACCACAGACAGCTGGGTTTTTAATATCTCCATGGATGGACATTCCACATCTCAAGGCAACCTATTCCAGTATTTGGCCACCCTCACTATAAATACTCTTACTGTTCAAACTTCTTTCTTCTGGCAAATTCCTCTACAATCTGGCCAAGCTTTGTCTTCACGTCCAAAGTAATGACATTCATCAAATATTAGAGTCCATAATATGAGAGCAATATGAAAAGCATCTTTCTAAATACGAGCAATCAGGAAACTTATCTGAAATGAGATCTAAAAGTATAATGTGAAGATGTGTCTGAGACCTTCCACAAAATCTCTTTAGACAGTCTCACATCTGTGCAAGACCTGCTCCCTCCACATCTCTCAGTGACAGCACATCCTTTCTACCTCACTGTATTCCTGTGCCTGTGTCAAATATAGCAGGTAGTTACTTCAGAAAATCTGACATTTGCTACCTCAAACTTTTTAAACAGACATTTACCAAAGTGAATCAAAAGCTTTGGTATTTACAGGGGGGTAAAACCAAACAAAACCCAACCACTACAGGGCTTTCTTTTGAGAAAGATCCCTAAGAGAAGGTAAATGTATTTTTTTGAATTTGCTTTATAAACATGGAAGTTCTCAAAAGGTGACACAGAATTACCCTCTTCCTCACAGGAGATTAATTTTGGTAAGTTTCTAGGACTACTACATTGTCTCCTCAGCTGCTTGGAATGTTTTAAAGTAGAGATTTAAAAAAAAAATTATATATATAGTTACCTTCTTTCTTAAGTTCTTCAATTTGCTCCTCTTTGATGTCAAGCTGCTCAGTCAGCCTTGATGCTGCATCCAGTGCAGCATTTGCCTCTTCTAAACTTTGCTGCAGAGAGGGCAGGAAAGGCACAAAAAGAGAAGCAAAGGAGTTCACTATCACAATCAGGCTAATACAACAGACCCAGAGACTTCAACCACTTGTTCTTTAGAATAACTAGACTGTAAAAGTCCTCTGAAAACGGTTACTCAGCAGAGGAACCCCATTTTGCTCTCCTTCTTTTAGCGCCACAAAAGAGAGAATAATTACATAAATAGATGTATTCTTAGACAGTAACAACACAGCAGCTAAAAACAAAAAAAAATCAGTCAAGAGTAAGGATTCAGTTTCAGAGGGTTCAACGTCATTGTTCAGCCCACCTGCAGCGACACAACTTGTCCTTCTAAGTTCTCCGCTTTCCTCCTCCATTCTGCGATCTGTTTTTGGTGCTTCTCCAGTTCTGCAGAATACATAGCTTTTTCTTCTAAAGGGGTTTAAAAAAAAAATATCTTAATTCACAACATGTAGCTCTCTTTTGGGATACCCAGTTGCAAAACCTCAGCATTATCATATGCAGTTTCTTCATGATGAAGAGGTAGAATTCAGATTTCCTAAATGGCATACTGACCATCAGTTTTCACAGGACCAGAATTGTTTCTAAGTTTTTTTCTAAAAGACAAGAGGTTCTGAAATTCAAGCTCTCCAAAAGAAAACCAAGTAACTTATACCTAAAACCAAAGCGCGGTAACCATTGCAGCTGAAAAAGTCTTGTTGCAATCTTTGCTCTTTCCTGACAAAACTTACCCTGTTGGAATTGCTCTAGTACCATCTGCAGGTTGGCCAGTGACAATGCATACTGCTTCACTTGGTCCTGAGAGATGGTGAGCTGTAGCACAGTCTCATCCCTCTGCTTGGAAACCAGGTTTAGCTGCTCTTGCAAAGATTCAACTTGCAGACTAGCTTGATGACTTAATGAAAACAGAACACGTTATTTATGAATAAAATAACAGATGTCATCACAAAGAAAATGAAACCCCAGCAAAACCAGCCTACCTTTAATTTTTCAGCTTGACTTATGAAAATTAAAGCCATTTTTTTTTCCTGATTCCTCTTAAAAAAACAGCCAAACAACAAAAAGAATAACCTAACAACAGATTTAAAAGAAGTCTGGTATTAACATTTTGGCACTCAGAAAACAACCAACCACCCACCTACCTCCTTTTGTTTGAAGTGCATTAGAAAAAGAAAAAACTAATCTTTGTTGCTCATTATTGTAACAGTATCTGTACCAAAAAAAGAGTCCACCCCTTGATAACTGTCTGCTTCAATTACTACATGAATCAATAGGTCTTTCTACCAAAGCCAGTCTCCAAGAACTCAGTTTATCTCGCTTCATACTGCCACTGAAGGCCCCATTTAACTCCTATTATGCAAAAATATTATGAACTGGATTTACCCTATGACGGTCTTTCTAAAGAGAGCGTGTGAGGTGGGAAGCATTTCTTGAAAGGTATTTGACAAGTTTGATGAAGGAACAGTTTCTACATAACCTTTGCCTAACTTTTTCCACTTTCACCAAAATTTTTCACAACAAATTCCACTCAACTTGGAAGTCTCTTTGCTGAAAACATTAAGAGCAGAATCCATCTTTGACACTTAAAGAAAAGAGTGCAGCTACATACATATATTTTGATTAAAACACTTGTTCATTTGGATAACTGCAATAAGATGAGAAAAAAAATTCTTTTGCCCTAAGTAGCCAACATTCATTTAAATTAAACAGTATTAGAACAGTCACAATAGACACTGAGTAATTTTAATACTTGAGCTTTCATTGTCCTGGCTGAAAAATATGATTACAGCAAATAAATAAAAACACCACAATTAGCTCTAGCCTCCCAGATTCTGCCACCCATGAGGACTTCAAAGCATCTTGTTTTAAACATATATATGCTAAGAAAGCTTACAGTAGCATACGCTTCCATGGTATCAGGTATAAAGTACAGATACGCACTTGTCTCAAAAGCAATTCATGAAGCTCAACAGTCACATTTGTGCATTGAAGGGTATAAAATAAGACTCTCAAAGTGACTTAAACCTCGACTTAAAAGTAAGTTAGGTCCATGTTGTTTGATTTGACAGGCAACTAAATCAATGGGTTGAGGGATTTTTGGTTTTTCTAGTTCTATGCACTACCAAAGATGTGACACGTGAGTATCGATATTTGCTTCTGAAAGAACAAACATCTTTAAGTTCTGAAGAGTTGCCAAGTATATTTCAAATCACCTTAGAGTAAGAAAAGTTTCTGTCTTTTTGTTTTCTCAACTGCTTAGCACGTAATAGGATGGTAATTCAGTAAAATAAAGCCATGGGTAGCAGTCTTAGCTAAGTGTGAAACACAAACACAGGCAATGCCATTGCAGTATAAATCACAAGGCTACCTGGCGTTCTCCACTGCAGTAGATGAGGACAAAAGTTTTTCTTCCAAAACCACAACTTTCTTCCTTAGCTTGACCTCTCTGTCTTCCGCAGCTAAAGCTTCTCGCGTGTAGGAGTCCTCCATTTCTAAGAGGTGATTGCGTAATCGCTCCAGCTCCTGGTTGAGGCGCTGCTCTTTCTCACGCAAATGCTGCACCTGCAAGGAACATTCCTTAGCTTGGTCATTACTAGTACCTTTCAAAAAAGTAATTGAAGTAAACATAAACCGCGTCCACTGAAGCACATTGCATGTGTATTGATTTTAAATGCTTTTTACAAGTAATTGCTACCAGAAACCATCCAGAAAATATTACAGATGCCACTTCTTATTCCATTTTATTTCTTGCAACTGTGAATTATTTGGTGGTGTACCTCACTCTGCAGGGCACTGCTCTCCATTTGCTTCTGTTTGAGTGCTACCATGACTTGGTCTCTCTCTTGCTGAAAAGTAACAGCCTTTTCCTGCATTGATTTAACTTCATTTAACAGTTGATTCAATTCTCCTGTCTTGCCCTGTTGAAGACACAAACCAGCATTTCAAACACAGCAAATAATTTTACCTAAGGAGACACAGTCTTTGTCCAGAACAGCGTAAAGACAGTACTGATATAAGAAGGAAAGGGCAGGACACCCATAGCCCTACAGCGTAGAAAAACATTCAGGGAAAACATTATTTTGAAGTTACTAACTCATATGTTACAAGACAAAGTAAAGGTTATTGCTAAAAGACACTATACAGTTGCATTGCCTTAACTGACTGCTGTGAAGAGATAATGACCTTCCTTTAGGTGAGAGACAGATATCACATACATAATGTCTCAGGCACTTGAGTGCTTGGAAATGTCACTTTTCCCCCAGAGTCTATTCTCTGTGGTACCTGTTTATTAGGCCATGTGCATGTAAAGCATTAGCTTAGGTAGGTCAGCTTGTCTGAACTGAAGACAACTAAGCACATGAAAAAAAATCTTTAAGAGCAAGCCATAAGGTGACCTCACTGCCCAAGATTAGCTTTCAATGAGTCACAGCAGTGTCCATCACGTTTTCACGTTTCAATGAATAATGCTCCCACTTACATGCCATTTACTACAACTTTACATCAGCATATAAGGGAGAAGTGAGTCTGACAGCTACACAGAACTCACAGGTACAGGTCAATGCATTTTCAGTTACTTGAAACCTTTGAGCACGCTCTTTACCTTGTCTCGTATGTTGTTTTGCATTTACTTTTATTGAAAACGTTGGATAAAAATAAACCAATCTTTATCACTAATACTTATAAGCTTCAATTATTTGTTTTTATTAATCAAACTGAGAATAGTAAAATTATTTTTGCAGTACAAACCAACCAGCAGGCAAACCTTCTCTTTTTATGTCGTGTTATCTTCTGACACACACGCAAAATGCAAACCCGAGTATTGTTTTCCCTAGTTCTCTGTGGTGAACACAAAGTCTGTAACAAGAACTTCTCCCACTTGCACAAGAAACACGTCCAGGGAAAGGTTCAGCACTTGTGAAACTGAATGCCTGAGCCTCCAGACCTGCACTCCAGATACAACCGAGCGCCTGCGCCTCCTCAGATACCCACTACAGCCATTTACATCCTGTACACTCACACACTGCTTCAACTCCAGCAGCAGCAGTTCATGCAACATGCTGTTGGCCAAGGTATCAATGATGCCAGGTAATTCTTTCCTCTTGTAAAAAAGATTTTTCTTCAAATTCCATACACAGTCACTAATAAGCCACTGCAACTTCTGTCTGAACATACGCTTTGAATAAAGTATCAGCTTAATTTTTCCATGTACAATTGTGCCAACCATTAATTCTGCTTGTCCAAATATTTAATTTTTTATATAT
>VZTM01033779.1:156287-175104 GCA_013400555.1 Jacana jacana | reverse complement strand
ATCACTTCCACTAAAAACAAACAAACCACACCACCCCCAGAAAACCCACATACTCTCCTAACGGAGAAAAGCAGTCTTGGCAGATATTTTACAAAGTATCTCCTAGCAAGGACTTTAAAAGTTTTAATAGTTCTCAGTAAAGTCAAACTTCAGTAGAAGCGTCGGCTGATTTTTCCAGCAGCCAAGGTACTACAGCAAGAGTCAGACTAACAGGTTGTACACAAATATTAAACAATTAAAGAGGGTATTCAGATAGGAAAATGAAGCAATATGATGCTCCCTCAGTTACTTATGTTACATGTGGTTTCTTTTACGCTTAACAACTCAATGTATTGAAAATTTAGTTATTTACAATAAACTGAAGGTAGCTGCATGCCATTTTCTCCTAACAACTCTGTTATTGGTTTTAGTAGGCAGAATTCTATACATCTCAAAATCTGCTTCCTTTAGCTCCTACATGCATTTACAAACAAAGCAGACATACAACTCCTTTCGGGTAATTCTAGGTAGACTGGTAACTTTCTTTGTTTAAAAAGCAATGAAATCTCACATTACACAATAGTTTGGAAAGCTGGTGTTTGCACCTCAAATTAGGAAAGTTAGTTCTGTTCCCTAATACTGCATACATTAATACAAATAATTATTATATCCACAAACAATATAACTGCTTCAAATGAGAACTTGCTCCTGTTGCTTTCCTTAAAGATCAGGATGAAATTGAATCAGAAACACAAAGCTGTTTAAATGCCCTTTCTCACAGTGATTTCAGAAAACACAGAAATTCTGATACAGGCAGGACATTCCCAGAGAGCTTTCTCTTTTCTCAACTACCTCCTGGCCGCTCTGCTTCTATTAGATGATTCAAGAAAATATATGTCATAGTCTCTCAATATCTATATTAATTAAACTGGAAAGCATAACTCTGAGCAATACTTGCACTGAAAAAGCACTCATACTATAACATACTGTCATACTATAACAAAGAGATTAAACAGCATTATACATGTTTATTGGACATACTCAAATATTTTACTCTGTATCCTACCTCCTTCTGTTGAAGCTGATTTCGGTACTCTATAGATAACTGCTTTACTTGAAGCTCTGCTGCTTCATGCTTTTCTTCTAAATCACTACAAACTTTTTTCAGTCTCTCGTTCTAGCAAAAATGAGAAATGAAGGTTGGTAAAATCAGAAGAAACATAAGTCTGATGAACAGTAGAGAACTAAATTAAGTTGTACAGATTTCTCAGGTTATTTTGCTCACAACACACAGTAACAGTAGCTTCTGAGTGTGGGCCCAAAATCCTGTTCATGTCCAAGCTTTTCATGTTTATATGGCGTGGACCTTAGCTCACTTTCAGAAAACGGTTTGTGGTGACGAGATGTAAATACCAAGATGAAAAATTCAGAGCTGAACTACGTCTTAGCACGACCCACAAGGAATTTAAGAATTTAAGAACAGTCACAGAGTACAAATACAGTCTGGTATTCTCTCTCTGACAGTGGCCAATAGCAGAGAGCAAGAGTCTAGAAAAAGGGCAAGCGGGAACAGTTACTTCCCTGAGATACTATCTTAATTTCTCGATGCTCTTGAGGGCTGAAGACAGACATGACAGTTGTTGGTTTACAGCCACAAATAAAGCCACAAGACCAACAAGTCCCTTGTAAAAGTACACAAAGCCACTTTCCACAAGGGCATGCAGGACTTGTAAGCAGTTTTGCAAGAGCACAAGCACACGTAGCTCTGTGCATACAGCAGGGCAACACCGACAGAGAACTGCATCAGGGAACACACACACTATACTTTGAAGCTTGGTGCAGAAGACATACTGTCCAGCAGGACCAGGCATTCTAGATCTCCTTTTATTTGCCAGCATGTGTGACATGCTGTGAATAAATTTTAACTCTTTCCCAGCTGAAATTTATGAGAACTTAAAAAAATTTTGTATTTGCAAGCTTTGCAGAGCCAAGCTGCAGCCCACGACCAGGCAGCAGGTAGGAGGAGATGCAGGATGCTGCAGTCAGCAAGAGATGAAAACTTGCACCATGTGCCCACTCCAATAAACAAGTGTGCCCTCCTTATCTGTGATGGCAGTTTGTCACCAAAGAGCCACATTCTAACACCCCTGTCACCTTGTTTCTAGATTTACCCAGGGATAAGCAACTACAGTGCAGTATTTTGTCTTTACAAGACAAAAATGTTATTTATTGCTTTTAATTATAATAGCATTACAAAATTTCTTACTTCAGACTTTTGTGCTGCGTTAATACTTTCTATTTCTCTGAGTCTAGAATTGGACACATGAAGCTCTGTTGCTGCATCTGAAAGAAAGTGAAAATTTTCATTTGTATTAAACTGCTTTTAATCTGTTAAGTAGATACAGTAGTTAATAATATCTTTCTTCAGACCATTTCAGTGTTCATTCCCAGGTAAATAGCAGATAAAAGCTGCTTGTATCAGAACACCAACAGAATTATTTTTCAGACCAGAGAGTCTATATCAACCCAATTCAGTTCCCTCTTATTCAGACTTAAAGTCACACCACAAAACTAGCAAAAAACTACAGATTCAAGCTTTAAGCTTTTTTCTATTAAGCATGTTAATAGAAACTTCACTTGACTATTTTGTGACACTTGAGTGTGTTCTTCATTTAGGACTTTGTCCCTGACACGAGAGTTGTGTGCTTCTCATTAATCTCACATGAAGTTTCAAAACAAGAGTTAGTTCCATAAAACACACAAAACAGTCACTAAATTTTCAGAAAAAAAACCCCACCACCCAAGCCCAAAGAAGTCCACAAAACATTGCACACATAAAGGCAGAAAAGCACCATCAGACCTGGTTTCATTTACAAAGGTGACACCATCTACCATACCAGTTTATCTAATGTGAAACCACATAATTCTGTTCCTGGATACTCTAATGATCAGCCTTCTTCAAGTAGGCTGTTTACTTCTCCCATGTCCCACTTTTGACAGACAGAAACACCACATTTCCTTCTATTCATGACAAATTGTTCTGAATTGACTATAAAGCAACCTTGACAATTTTTCTAAATTTGAAATAACTATAATTTTTGAGTAAATACTGTATTTCATTATTTGCTACACACTGTTTAGAACTCATGTAGCTCAAGTGCTGCAGAGGCAATCATCTACCCAGGAAAACTGCTACACTGAAGATGCTAAAGTCTATAATCCACAAACCCCATCTTCAGTTCAGATGGCAGTCAAAATAGTGGATGGAAGGGATATTACTAAAAATGAGGAAACTTAAGAAAACTAGCATATTTAAGGGAAAAAAAAAAAAAAAAAGCAAGGAACTGCTTAAAAATGTTCTTTAGGCCACATAGTTAAAGGTCTTTATGGAAGAGTACTTAGATGTCACTAGATTTTTTTTACAGACTCAAGGCTAGTAGCCCACACAAATGTAGTACTCAACATTTTTAGGAAACAGGAGTTGTTCACAAGAGTATCCAGCAGTCAAGGGTAGCTGGAAGTAACTACTGAACATCAACACATCTCTCTTGCACAAACTAAAGTACAAATGCATGAACTGGAATCTCAGCCGATCTTTCAAAGAAGCAAAACAAACGCACTAGATGAGTACACAGTTTAGCAGCATAAAATAAGTTTCAAAACTAAACTAATATGCATTTGGGAGTTTAAAACAATTCTAAGCAAGTGTTTCAGAAAAGTGGCAAAAAAGATAACTTGGCAGTTATCAGAATAAATTTCTCTTCCAAGCATTTTACCTGTTTACTAAAGAACCCACCCATATGAGACCAGTAGTATCAGCTTGCCAACAAGTTTTATACAATACTGTCACAATGCTTCATAGTTGTGAAGCTGCAAAGTAGAATTGTTTAATTTCACATTTGAGTACTAAGAAGTTTTAGATGTCCTTTATGGTTGCTGTTCCTAACGCTGTTTTGAGTTTCAAGATGGTAAACAACGCTACTGGTATTAACCTGTTGATACTTAGTGCCACATTATACAGCTGCTTTACTAGAAAAACTAGAGAGTTTTATTCAAAAATTCATAAAAAAGAGGCATTATTTAAAACATAATGAAAAAACTATAGCCTAGAATAAATTTACTCTTACTTCATTTAATATTTTACATTGATGTCTTTTTTGCTGCAACTTTCCGTTTGAAATATAAACCATCCTAGCTTCTAATTCCTATAAAGAAGGGCCACGTTCTCCCACTTGGCTGTGGGCAAGTGGCAGAATTTGACAGGTTTCTCTGAGCCCAACAGAAAAATAAACAACAGAAGCATGAGAAAGGCCGGGCCTTTGCCCGTGTGACACGTCAGACTTAGATCACATCCCTGGCAAAAAAAACCCGCAACTCTGGGCTGCTACTACTCTGCAGTTTTAGGAGAAAGCTGTAAAAGCAGCTAATCAAACAGGGTTTTATATAAACTAAGTAAACAGAAGGGAAGAAGAGTGCTGACTGTGGGCTTTTGTACTGATCGACACAACGTTTCACACAATTCAGAAACTCTCGAACAATAAACTTCTAAGGGGTTGACCTCTGCTATTACAGCCCGAGAATGCCTTTATTCTCCGGACCCTGAGGTCCGGGAGACACAATAAAAACGAAAACAAGGCCAGCAGCTCACCTGAAAGGCACCACGCCTGGGCTTAGCAGGATCGCTCCCTCCCGGCCCCCCGAGGAAGCCGGCGGCGGAGGAAGGGCTCCCTCACCACACCGGCCTCCTCGGGCAGGGAGGCACTGGCCGGAGGCTGCCCCGGCAAACGCACACCCCCAAAACCACCCCTCCCCGCGGTTCGGCCGGCACCTCGGCCTTCCTTACCGCCCACTTCCTCGGTGCCCTCCAGCAGGATGTCCTTGGTGAAGCTGGAGATCTGGCCGGTGAGCGATGACAGGCTGCCCCCCACCTGCCCCAGCGACTGGCCCAGCCCGCCCAACCACGACGCCATCACTGCCCGTTCAAGAAGGCTCCGGGCCTCGCTCGACCGCCTGCTCCCTTCTCCTGGCTAGGGAGGGCTAAAGCTTCTGCTACGGGCTCAGCAGACCGGTCCCGGCCACCCCTCCGCCCGCATTCCCGCGGCGCGATCCGGCTCAGCGGCTCCTCCCGACGGCTCCAGCCTCTGCCACCTCGACGGTAGCCATAACAACCCCGCCCCCAACACAACCGACAGCCGGCCAGAGCGCCGCCGTCACGTGTGCGCGGCAGCGGAGGATGCCGGGATAGCAGTGGAGCCGCGCGGGCTGCCGGGTGATGGCGGCCGGCTGTGGAGGCGTTTCATTCACTTACCGGCGACATCCCTCACTACGGAGACACCACGTCCCGCTGCCACAAGAATAGAGACGTCCTTCTATTGGAATGTGCGAGTTCCTGAAACACTCGGCCCTATGTGCTGCCGGGGTGGGCTTTTGTCTGGGCTGCTTCATCCAGGCTTCATTCATCCTGTTGCGTTCACAACAATAGTGAAAATCACATTGGGTAATTCTGTTTTGTTCAGCACATATGGGAACAAATTGACCAAAGCTCGTTGTTTTTCATGTTTTCATATGACATGTAAGTTGCACTGGTGTGAATAGCAGCTTGGCATAGAAAACTTAGGCGTTCTTCATGCTGCGTTACTTACTGGGCTGGTTTGAAAGGTGTCATTTCCTGAGGGAAACCATCTCAATTTAAATGCTGACCTTGTTAGCGGAAATTCATTCATTAGTGTGAACATCCTGTTGCAGTTGGGGAAATTGGGGAAGAAATCTGGAACACAGGTAGATGAAGGGTGCCTATGAGAAACCCAGAGAGGGTCTTTTTACCAGGGCATTCTCTTATAGGAGAAGGGGTAATGGCTTCCTACTGCAAGAGGGGAGATTTAGGTTAGGTAGCAGGAAGAAATTTTTCACTCTTTAAGAGTTGCAAAACTGGAACAGGTTGGCCAGAGATGTTCTGGATGCTCCATCCCTGGAAGTGTTTAAGACCAGGCTGGATGGGGCTTTGAGCAACCTGATCTACTGGGAGGTGGCCCTGCCAGTGGGGTTTGGAACTTGATCTTTAAGGTCCCTTCTAAACCACCACATAATTCCATGCCTGGTTGGATTTTAAGCCACAACCCTGATGTGGGTCTGAGTCAAAAGTTCTTTTCTGTTTCAATCAAATGAAATGAAAAATTAGGATTACTAGGGAATACAGGGAACACTGCACTGCTACAGAAAACATAGTACAAAAACATTACAAACAATACTGATAAAAATTTGTCAATAAGGAAAATAAAAGACTAAAATACAGGGCAGCTTGCTCATTGCTAGCTGCTGTTTTGTATGTATTTGTGTAGGGGAGAACTGTGTAGAGTAGGGCTGATGGTTGGACTCGATGATCCCAAGGGTCTCTTCCAACCTAAATGATTCTATGATTCTATTAAAGTGCATCAATGGTGAAATGAAGCTGAAGAAAAAGAGTGTTTCACAGCTGAAATCTCAGTACTTCCAGAGAGGAGCTCAGATTTTCTGGCTGATGCATCCTTCCTCCATTTCTTCCCTTCAGTTTCCCAAGTCAGGGACTTGAAACTCTCAGGGCTTCTACATCATCCAGTTCCCAGTGCTTTCCTGGGGAGATGAGCTCTACTAACCCCACTTTGAACAATGAAAACTGTCTAGGTCCCTTCACAGCTGGAGAAGATCCTGGCTCCCCAAGCTGTATCCGGCGTGGCTTCATTACTCTTTCCAGGGATAGGAAACAAATGGCTTCCCCATCCGAGGATGGATTGATTTTGCAACTATTTCAGAGCTCTTTTATCACACAGTCTTTGAGAGTACAAGACCCTTGGTCCAAAGGAGATAACACATCTGTCATCTTTTCCAGTAGCGTTTGATTGATTCACTATTATGGGAAAACATCTTAACATTTTTCAAGTAAGACCATGGATCTCCTCCAGATTTTAAAAAAATATTTAGAGATGATAGAAACATCTACTGTTGTGGATCATGTTATAATGCCCAGTAAGGCAGTAAGTCAACAAAATGCTACTCTTGGAAAAACTGGACTCCTTAGTATTGTGACCCATTTTTAGCTGACTGGCTTCATCTCCTGGTGACAGGTGTCGCCAAGAAACCACCCCATGTACTCTCTGGATTGACTGAGCTACAGAAATGGTGCAGAGTGCTGCAAAAAGAATGTGATTGTAGTAAATCAGCAAACATTCACTCATTTTAAAATTGGAAAGTGTACAGTTTTTAAAGATGTAGCATAACTATAATTAGCACCAACTTCCTTCCTGACAGGAATGTCTTTACCTAAGCTTGGGAATATCACAGGTGAAAAGGCATCACAGATGACAGAACATCAGTTATGAGCAACAAGAAATGACCCTGCCAGCTGCTGCAGAATACACATCTGGCACAGAGCCCATTGGTATCAAAGGTGAGATTTCAATGTTTGATGATTCTGTGTCCAATCCACATCTCAGGGAAAGCACATTTGCAAACATTCAGGTCAAGAGAGAAACATTAGAAGCTATAATAATATTTATTTTAAAAAAAATTATATCAAATACAACCATATATATTTGTGCCTATTTGGGGAGCATTTTCAAAATATCAGACAGCACTGCCATTTTCCAGTCTAAACAATGACAAAGCATTTCAGCTTTCCTTTTTTTTCTTAATCTTCTCCGCATTATATGCTTTATGTACACAAAATAGAGACAAAAGTTTTATAGGAATCCAAAGCCAAAGACAGAATACTGAAAGCAGTCTCAAGATGAAAAAAAAAAATTATTACTGAAAATGATTTCTAAAATACACAGCTATTAGGCAAGAGATGAAAAAAAAATATTCCCTTACAAAATTCTGACTCTACACTGATTTGTACACATGGGGTTTCATGTAGCAAAAGATAATATTTTATCAGTGCTTGCATGCTTTAAGGACAGTATCAAGGTTCTTCCTCTTCCCCCCCCATATTATTTAAATATTACATTCCTTTCAGTTCAAACCCTTTTATGAGTTTTCCCTCCTCAATTCCCAGAGTTGCTATACCAGGGGCAGGTAAAAAATAGTAATTATAACTTTGAGAGTAGTAACAATTATTGGCTTAGCAAAGAAAATAAAGGAAAAACATTTTGATTTGGTAAAAGCAGTTGAAAAGTCACATATACTTTAGTGTTCTGATGAACTGTAACTGGGGGAAAGATGGGAGCACGGCAGGTTCAATACTAAAGCATTTCCTCCATGTCTGAAATGCAAATAAGGCAAAATGTGTGTTTACAGCTTATTGCAAACCAGCTCACGCTTAAGATGCAAACCTGGGCAGAACACAAACAACTCATTTGAAACTGAAGAATTGAATATTTGGACTGGTCCAGTTCAGATGTATTAATAAGTATTATTCTTACTTGAATGACTGATTGTGCATGTGAAGAAAGGGTATATATTTATTATCCATTACACCTTTTTTTCCCCTAAAATGACTTGTGAGTAACCATGAGAATTTCCCAGGAGTTTATGCAAGCCATTAAAAGCTTACCCAGTGAGCAACATCATTTTAGATCCAAGCCCTTTAGAAAAGTTTCCACTTCATTTTTTTTTTCCCCTTGGATTCTTTCTTCCATTCCTTTAAAATAAGGTAACTGGTAACATGAATTGTACAATTGAAGTTGTAGAGTTCCTCAGTCCTATTTCCCATTATATTTCGCAGTAAGAAGGCCACCATTTATACATTTCCATCATTATACTTCAAACAATAACTGAATTTGCAAAAATTGCAGGCATTTTAGAACTGCAACATGTTCACTTTTAAAAGGCTGCCAGTTTTGTAACAAAGCAGCTTGCAAATGACAATGCTTGTCTGAGATACAGAAATAAAATTGTTCAGCAGACATGCAGAAGCTGTTTTACACTCCCTGCCATTTTACAGATTTGTAACAGAAGCAACAGTCCAACATTAAAACACAGTGAAGATTTAACTATTAGTTAATTAATTTGCAGGCTACTTTAAGTTATGAATAATAATAATTGTGCATTTGCTGAAAATTACGTTTAGAATCGCTGAAGTTGTTTGAAGGGCACAAGGAGCCCAAACATTGGGAGAGTAAACCAGTATTGCATCAGATTAGTATCAGTATTTCCAGATTAGCCTGGAAAAATGTGAGCATTTACACAGCTCCCATTTATACCTGCTGTGCCTAACAGGAATTGCATTCAAGCATGACTGCGTTACAACACTTTTTCCTCCTGCCCTCGTTCCAAGACCACGAAAGCAGTTTACAGGGTTGTATTTACAGAACTATTGGAAGATACACTTCATGAAGTATCACTCGTTCCCAGCACCCCTTTGATTCCTATACACAGAAAACCACAAGTTACATCATGTGGACTGTTCACCGTGAGGAAGACTGTACAAATCCGTCAGACAAATGAATTCGGAAGTTCCCTCAAACATCATGCTGTAATAAAACTGCTCCTTCACAATGGACTTTGGCCTGAAGCTACAACATGGGAATTACACCTGCCAGCTTGACAGACTAGGTAACACCAGGAATGGGCTCCAAGGTAGTAAGCGCCCGGTGAGCATAGTTCAGCCACGTTGAGAATTGTTCACCGCTACAAGAATGCACGCCAAAGAACGAGATCGGCTTTTTATTGACAGCTTCCCAGCAGGTCCACACAGCTTCAGCTTCAGGTCTGAGTTATAAAATATGTACTGTCAGCAATCGGCTGACACACATACCATACGTTGCTCCCTCTTCCCCGCCTCGCCAGGCAGACACACCAACTGCATTAGAATAAGAACACTAATGAGAATGCTTGGCATTCCTCTGGAAAGAAAATTGGTATTTGCAGAACGACAACGTTTCAACACAGAAGGGAATAGGGTTAGCCCTGTAATGACTGACACAGCTGTGCTTTTCAGGCACTGGTTCTATATATTCCTCACATATTAGAACACTTGGGTGATGAAGTAACTTACAAAATGACATGAAAGTTCAAATGTAAACCTCTATGCTTTAATGATTATAAAAACATGTAATTGTCATGGGCTACAGTTAATGCAATTCAATTGACTTAGATTTTTATTTTTTTTTTAAATATAGGGCTGCTACACTATCTAACTATAGAAATAATGCATTTTTATTATATTCTTATAACAGAGGATAAAAGGTCTAAGTTCTGGTATCAAGTTGCCAGCCTATACCTATTTATAAAAAGGAAAGTCATATTTCAGAATCAGTTTATGGCACAACAAAAGAAGGGAAAATAAAGCTGTGGATAATTTACAACTGAGCAGAGAAATAATTCAGTGCTTTGCAGATTCCTTTCATTGCTTTCAGTTTCATATAATTTTTAAACTGAAAGCAGAAATTTACCACCTGAAGAATAACAGCATTTAGAAATGACATATGCACACACAGGCCTTTAAAGCCATTTTTTAGCTGTATTAGTTTGAGACATTAGAGATATTAATTGTAATGTGCATAAAAAGATTTTAAAAAGACAAAATTTAAAACCAGTTTTTAAAAAAGTAATGCTGTCTCATGTCAAAATCTGTATTGTCTTAGATATACCTATGGTTCTGGTGACACTGGTGGAAACTCAGCACACAGGTGATGAAAACAGAATTCAGCCCAATTATGTATAATATAGTAATATCCTAAACTATCAAGAAACCATTGCTGTAAACAAACCTTTGTTGGGAGGTAAAAGCCCTTTCACATACAGTACTGAATGGATTTCCCCTCTAGCTACCATTCATTTCATACTCATTTTAATTAAATATTACTGCTGTGCGATGATATAACTAATATTTTGATAAAGAAACCTGGGGTTATCTTCATAAGATTCTCCAAATGCCTGTGCTAACTTAATGCATTAAGTGGACTAGAGTTCACGTACTCTATCTACAACATATTCCCCATAGAATTTATATGTAAACAGAATTTGTATTTCAAGCACCATTTAGGAGAATGAATCATCTCAATTGTTGCGCTGAAGTTGAAAGTCAGGTTTGGTCACCCTGTTACACATTCATCCTGGATATCAAAGCATCCCTCTTACAACCAATAGAATAAGCTCTCTCACATACTTTGCTCCCCATTTTCTCAGGATCAGAAACAGCATGATAAAAAATTGTAAGGTGCGTGAATAAAGGCCATTCCTGAAAAAGCTGCAACATTCTGACAGACACTCATAGAAAGCATTTCAGAAAGAACATCCACGCAGACATAAATATTCATTCTTAAAAGAGCTACTTGCACAGGGGTCATTTCAGACTGCAGAAATGCACCTCGTATGTGTGGCACTGACTTTATGGCACCTAAACCCCCCTCCTCCTCCCTCCCAGACTGTTACTGCTCTTTCATACTGCAAGGCCAGAATGAAGGGTTGAGCTCAAAGAGGACAAAAAGACTCCAGAGGAGGTAGAAAACCTTCCTAACCCAGCTGACTATATGCTACGTTTATAGTCAAAACAGTGGCATAACTAGAAAGACAACCAAAAGACAACCAGGCAATGCAAAAGTCCTACTTTAAACGTGGAAGTGAAAATTTTAGTTGGAACTGAAAGTAAAACCAGGAAGCCTTAGAAGGTCAGAAGTAACTGAAAGACTCAGGAGTAACATCATAATCAACAATACACTGAAGACTCTTTAATTGCCAAGTATGAAATTTATGGATTCACGTTTCTCCTGCAGAATGGCTCATTTCAAGAGTGGACAGCAGGATCAAAAAGTTGACATGAAGTCACTCAGAATAAGCAATCACAAAATAAATTATCTAAGATAAACAGAATTTAATTCTTTTTCCCATTTTAAGAGATTTCCTATAAAGGCCTTAGTCATTTACCAGCAAAAAACTTTTATCTATTTTTCAGTCAGTACTGAAGGAAATCAGTTGCTGCTGGTTTTCGGCACCTTCTGTATTTTCTATAGAATTCTTCAGAATTTAAATTTGCTTTTTAAATGCAAGTTACAGCTGCCACATGTGTCTTAACTTTGTTCACATGACTAGTTTAATTTTAATACAGCTACTCTTGGGAACAGACGTTCTGTAACAGGAGTGCTACAGTTTCCTAAATTAGTGCAATCTTTTCTGTATTTGCAGATTCCCTCTGAACTCTGACCTCCAGCCTCCCCTCTCATTCCTGCTTCCAGAACTCTGAAATTAACCCTGCTTGTGCAACATCCACACAGTAAAGTTATAATGGAGACTTAGTGTTTTGACAATAAGAGGGGGGGGAAAAAGTTGTCATTTCTCCTCTTCCGTATTCAAGTGGTTTCTAACAGATTCCAGAGACATATTCATGGCTGCTTGAAGCATGTCTTCTTCGCTCATATCACCTCCTAAAGAAAATACATGTATAGAAGTTGTAATAAGCGCAAAGAAGTAGTTCTCAACTGTAGTCAAATGCTTTCTTTGTTCCTTTTGTCCACACCCACCTGTTTCCACCCCACCCCCAATACTGGTTTTGATTGGGTTTTTTGTTTGTTTTGGGTTTAAGATCATTGAACATTTTGCACTTAGCTTCCCCTCCATAATGGTCAGCTGGTAACAAATAATACACATTAATTTTGGATCACCAAATCTCAACACTGATAAGGCCTAGATACCGAAAACTGGTTCCAGTAGTTCATTACATTGCCATACAACTTTGTCATCTAAAAAAAAGTTAGCACAACTCCCAAAGATCACAATTTCTGGTGCTCAAGCCAAAAGAAAAAGCAAAGCCATAACTTAAATGGTCTAATAGTAACGCTCTTCACTTTGAAACAGGACACTGAACACAGAACAGGCTTTTCAAGAAAGCAACCCTTTGCTTCACTGCCAAAGGGTCATGGTTGTCACACAGTGTGGATGGCTGCTGAAGCAGGGGAGTAGGCAGACAAGGAAAGTTGCACAACACAGAGGTGAAAGACATAAATATTTCAGTGTTGGAAAAAAGTTTCAAAAGCAATACCTGGATCCGCTTCTGGAGCACTTGAGCTTTGAGCTGGCTTACCACGTAGGTCTGGGGTCTGATCTTGCTGCTGTAGCTGCTGCTGCTGCCTGAAAGTGTTATAAATTTATGAGAGAGTAAGATTAACATCAGTATGAGACCCATGCCAAGTCTCTCTCATCATGAGGAAGGCCAAGAGTAAGAAGTAGAAGTTGTTTGGTACAGTAAGACACTTGCACCTGAAATCTCTTCAACTGTTCCACCTTGCTAACCTTCAGACACTTATCTTCCCAACATTGTATTCCAAGCCACACAGCTATTTTCCCAGAATTCTGCTGTCCTCCATTCTCATTCTCTCATGCAAAGCATAACTCCTCCAATCCATAGCATTTCTCCTAGGTATTTATTTACTCCATCACTAGGAGACAGACATAAAGAAAAGGTACAGTACCCCAACCATGTATTAAGAAGGTACTCCAGAACAGCAACATAAAATATTGAGCATGTGTTCCTGTAATGCACATTAGAGGCATCATCACCAGAAGCAAAAGTCTTAGAGAAAATACTTTTCTTCAGGAAGATGATTACAGAAAGTTGCAGGATTTCATTTAGAAGAATTCTGTAACACGTATGTTTTCATTCTTCACAAGACTGATGTTACGATACTCTTATTTACACCATCCAGGAATAGAAAAATTCAGGTACCGTTAGGAAAATAGTGTTGAGAGATGCAGGTTAAGCTGGATCTCAGTCAGAAACCCACCCGCACCCCTAAAAGCACTGAGAAATACACCATGTACTTCCCCATGCAGTTTTCTGTCAACTACTTTACTTTTCAAAATATGCTTGTCTTCTCCTTCGCAGTTCTTCTGAAGAAAGGGAGTCTGTCTGACTGGCGTGAGGCGACTGAGGAGCATTCTGTGGCAACGAGTCCGGGAACTGACTTCGACGACTACCTACAACCAGAACATGCCATATCCTACTAATTACAGCAAAATTAAGTTAGCAAATTAAATATAGCTTAAGAAAATGTCCTCAAACTTCAGAGGAATAACAAGACTTGCTGGAGAACTAAGTACCTAGGCTAACTTCACTCAATACTCTCTCTCCTCCTCACCTGAGGAGGAGGTGCTTCCCTTGCCTCATGCCACCCTTTGCCAATTTGTTCTTGCTTCCTAATGTTAATGCTGATGTGAAAGTTGCAACTTTCAAAAAGCAGAAAGGAGACAGCTACAGGACATTCTGGATTGTCCCTTCCACGCCTCAAAGCTAGTCTTTTCAGAGAGCTTTATGCATGCTGGAGAAAGCAGCTGCCAAAAGCACAAGCAAAATGACCACTGAAAGAAACCGAGACAAGCACTGCACCTTGCATGCTGAGTTGAATGGCTCTGCGAAGATCAGCCTCTTCGTCTTCCATATCAATTTCCTGCCTACTTAAAGCCAGGGCTCTCTGAAAATTCTCTTCATCTTCATCCAACATGCCCGTTCCATCAAAAGGATGGTTAACTTCTATTGCTTGGTCCACATCACTTCTGGATAGCCTGTGAAGTCGATACGTTTATGGCAGAATTCAGACAGAAATGATACTAACTTATTGTGGGATTTAAATTAAACGTGTTCTGCTGATTTAACTCGACCTTTTTTTTTTAACTTCAGGGAAGAAACATTTCTATTGTGAAAATCTTATATGAAAAAGTATTTTCATTTCCACGTGAAAAAGCACAGAAGAGCTACAAACAGAGCTTACAGCTGTAAAACTGAAAATATTGCAATTCTAAACCCATGCACACCGTGACAAGCATCTGTTCAATAAAAAAAACTTCAAAAACAGTAACGCTACAAGAAGTAGTAATGCACATTATTCAAACCTATTGCTATTTAAACAGTCACACCAGCAGAAAATAGTGGAAATGATCTTTTAGGAAGCTTTGACAACTGCAGGAAAGCAACAGATCCTCTATAACTATTCACACTTTCTACATTACTGCCAAGTAGTTCGTTTTTAGTCCGTCAATTTACACCAGTTTACCTTTATAAAGTGGAAGAAATAATAAGGAATTAATTCCTCTGAAAAGCCTTAAGCCTTTTTATCAATGTGCAATTTATTCACTACAAAAACGTGATTAAATGATTGCAGAAGTAGTACGTTACATGCTTTGTATGAGCAGTGCACATCACAGGAGTGTCACAATGCTTACACTGGAGTCATTCCACAGGGCAGCGGGTGATTCATACGACGTGGAACTCAGATATGGCTGTCTCATGCTTTTCCACTTATGACAGAAGCCAGTCTTAATTATAGATTGGTTACTATTAACCATAGGTTGGTAAGATTTCCTAACCCATTTTACTCTAGTTGGGAAAATATTGCAATCATGAAGTTAAAAGTCTGCCCTACACCGAGTGGAAAGACTGAATCCTTACTAAGGGAGCTTTTGTACACTTCAAAATACACCATTTGCATTCTACCAACTGGCTTCCACCACGTGCAACAGTACTACGTGTATTGCGCTACAGGCGCTTCTAATTGCATCTTAAGGGCGTTGTCTCCATGTAGGCATTAATCAGGGAGACCACTCATCCCAAGCATTGCTAAAATGAAGTCTCTATTTACCTTACCTCTGATCTCTGGCCTGTGCTGTCTCTTCTCCAATTAGCTTTGGTCGCTGCATCTGCTGTACCCGAATCATCTGCAGTAGCTGATCAGCCTCACAGTCCGGCAGGTCACCTTTTACTACAAATATGGAATAACCTGAGGGAAACAAAGGGTAAGTCTACAGCATTAAGGTGCATGCATCAACACTCTAAAATGCACACTATATGGAACACAATGATGTGCAATTTATTACAATCTAAGGCTCTACCTTTCATTATAAGGACTTGGGGTATTTCACTATTTCAATCATAAAACTAAGGGTAGTTAACTGAATACAGAAGTTCTAATAAATAATGATTTATTACCTACTTTTAATTAATGAGATTTAACATCTGCAAGTTACTATTACCTTCCTGTTGTAATTGAGCCAAGAAAAGTGCAAGATATGTATCTGATATTAGTTCTGGACCCATCAAGAGAGAGTTCAAGTTAAACCACTGTAATTAAGAAAAAAAAGGTTTGAGAGAACAAATTAGCATAAAGATTACTCGGTAATCCGTTTCTGTACATTGTGGTCATTTTCTATGATGGAATACCCAAATAAATCTAGTAAAATAAGTTATCAAATTAATAGTCTTTTGAAGCACAATACCTATCCTGCTAAAGGTTACCCTTCAGCTAAGAGGAGATTGATGGTGGGCAATGACTGCATGCTCTCTCCCATTAGTGAGCACTGGTACCAGGCAAACAGATTGAAATAGATAAAATATAATGGTGGAAGAGTTATTTCAGATATCATTCTAAAATCCTGCTTAATCGGAACAGAGAACATTGAAGGAAAAAACCCTTCATAAGTTAATGCTGTATCTTAAGAAACTGATAGACAGAGGAAGCAGATTCGTGCCATGGAATCCTTTCATTAAACATGCTGCCTTTAATAGCTGATGGTGCTGAAAACTGTAGTTTACTTCTGAGATAATTTACAAATTACAAAAAATTATATACATAATAGCAGTAGGGGGATATTAGTGTTATAGAGTAATAAATTACATATTGTTATATAGTATTACAGCAGGGGACACTGGAGATAAATACACACAGGTCATCTCTCTCCCTGAAGAGAGCTAGTCATAGTATTTCTTCTAGAGAGAAAAATATAGTCAACACGGATGACATTCTACCTTTAAAACCCCAAATACATCGCAAACAATCTGAAGAGCTTTTTTTATACCACACTCATTCAATATTATCCAACTTTAACCAGGAAGCACCATTTCAGATAAAATTCTCCTTCTATCCCCATTCTCAAAAAAACCTACCCAAACTTCCATATGCACAGTCATCCATTGCAATCAGGCCCATACCCTAATTCACCTGGAATACAGGTAAGTGACCAGCTACCATTCTATCATTCAGTCAACTTGTTAAAAACACCCTTTGCCACCAGGAAAGGGTAAGACCACCAACAGGCAGGAGTGGGGAGTAAAACATTAAATAAACAAGACATAAATAAACAGGATCAACTGTTAAACCTTTACTTGTAGAAGAGGAAAGTTTGGTAAACTAATTTTGCTTTAACAGAAGAGAAGCAGGTCAGATCTAAGTCAACCTATTTTGTCTATTGTTTCTTATCACTCTCTAGATAACAAGACACCTAGTCTTGTCTTCATATGGCTACAAGCTGCATGTACAAGCAAAAAACATCCCCCATATAACTTGGCATTCTAGGCCAAGATGTTTCATCTCACAAATTTCCACATATTTAATAAGGAACATTCCTGTACTTCTAAGGGACTGTTTAGCCTGCTTGATATCAAATAGACAAAAATTGCTTGTAAACATCAATATTTTTAAACTGAAGCCGACCAGCAGTTTCGTTAACTCACAGGTCAATTTTATTTTTTTTTTTTTTAATTTTAATTTTAATAGAATTATAGCATGGTTTGGGTTGGAAAGGAACTTAAAGATCATCAAGTTCCAACTCCCCTGGCACCAGCCGGGACACCTCCCACTAGACCAGGTTGCTCAAAACCCCATCCAACCTGGCCTTGAAAACTTCCAGGGATGGGACATCCACAACTTCTGAGCAACCTCTGCCAGTGTCTCACTACCCCCTCCATCTAATCTAAATCTCCCCTCTTTCAGTTTAAAACCCTTACCCCTTGTCCCATAACTACTCCCCCTCATAAAGAGTGTGTCCCCTGTCCCTTCTCGGCCCTTCCCCCCCCCGGCCTCATCTCTCCTTATAGCCCCTGCCAGTACCCCTTTACCCCTTTAGGTACTTGGAAGGGGCTATAAAGTCTCCCTGGAGTCTTTTCATCTCCAGGCTGAACAATCCCAACTCTCTCAGCCTATCTTCATAGCAGAGATGCTCCAGCCTGTAGCTACCACTTGCAAACTGAACCATACAAGTAAAGAGACTCCTGTCCACTCCTGTAGAATCTAAAAGGTTTATTGCCTGAACAACCAACAAAAAAAAACCACTACCAAACACCAAAACATCTTATAAAAGCCTATTCAGTATGATCCAGATCAGTGACTACTGAAATAAAGCACTACATTGGCATCACAAGGGACATGGATGTGACTTATACATATGGACAACATATTTCTATGGCCATCCCCAACCTTTAATAACCGTTTTCAGCTTATAGTACAACTGTCCCAGAGTTTTCTAAAACAGTGCAAAGTTGTGATTCTACTTTCCTCAACCTTATTCTGACAGGAATCTCTCAAATACAAACAATCACAAATATTAATACATTAACTTTTTTTTATACCCACTGTCCATCTGAACAAGCAAAACTACTGTTACAACATCAATAATTTAGTGCACTGAAATAAATTTGCATTCTATAGAGATCCTAATCCTTGTCCAGGACTCCCTCCTCCCCCCCCTGCAGATTTTATCTGCTTTTTCATAAAGGGAAAAAAAAAAAAAAAAGAAAAAAAAAAGCTTAGAGACACAGACTATAGCCGAGCTGGAGCTCCATTGAGGACAGATTCACTGGGGAACTGATCCTCAGGGCCTTCCCCAAGCTAGCTTTCATAAAAACCTGTCTGACATATTTGGATGTAACAAACATTTACTCTTTTTTTTTTTTTGATGTGGTATATTATTAATGCAAAATGCAGCAAATCACCAACATATAGTCTATGTGCAACCACTTTTCCACCCCCATTCTGAAGTCAATTTTTACATAAAAGAAAAAAGAAAATGTCACCTGTTTTCCTAACTTCCGAACTGTAAACCAGTGTTCCTTATAATTACAAATAAATGACTTTTCATTTCTGTAAAAAGAAAAACAAAA